>JAHDIT010000015.1:0-164515 GCA_019232045.1 Ogataea degrootiae
CATTGTGTTATTACATAAGATATTACGCGATTTGCTCTGTCTATAACAAACTTTGCTCTTTCCTTATCAACTCCCATATGTTACTGGTTTTTAAAATACCAGGCTGTGCATTATATAAATAATAATCTGTCTATCTTTGATATGGAAGTGTAGATTCAAGATGAAACATCCAGATTGGGTCAATATTAGTAGAGATATAACGAGTTCAAGGGCCCAGTTTTATTTCAATAGGTAGATTTTGCATCAAGGCTTCATTTAAATTAAAACCGGGAGTAATGAAAACTTGAGACACAACACCCAGGACTCAAAATCACCAGCTTCATTCCCAGGCTTGTCTGCGTTTTCTCTTGCCCACTTAACTAATCTGGGTATATATCGATATAATCAATATAACAGACATATATGTACAAGTATAAACATATAAATGCATGTTAGGATGTTATTTAATAGCCATCAGTGGCTTGTAGAAGAAGTAGTATTTGAACAAAGGAAACAAAGGAAAGGTTGAAAGGGATCCTATTGGTTGAATTTGATCCCAATATTCTTGTATGGAGAAAAGGCAAGGGTTTTGTGGTCCCAAGTCACATGATTTCCGGCGGTTACCACGGTAACGGGCCAAAAGTCCAAACTGGCACTTTTAGATCTTTTTTTTTTGTTTTTTTTCTATTTTTTTTATTTTTTTTTCTATTTTTTTTATTTTTTTTTTTTAAAAAAAGTTTGGGGAATCCCTGGATCCTCTGCCAGAACGTAATTAAGGGTCAGTTGCTGGCTGTTAAATCCGGGTAACTCTGTTGTAACAGAAATGGTGTTGTGAAGGCTGTGTTGGGGATAACTGTTGAGGGTGATGGGTTTACGGATCTGGGTGTGTATTGATATAACAGACATATATGTACAAGTATAAACATCTAAGTAATGTTAGGATGTTGTTTGATAGTCATCAGTGGCATGTAGAAGAAGTGGCATTAGAACAAAGTAAACAAAGTACACAAAGGAAATAAAGGAAACAAGGGAAAGTTGAAGCGGACCCTATTGGCTGAGTTTGATCCCAATATTCTTGTATGGAGAAAAGGCAAGGGTTTCTTTGAAGAAAAGGCAAGGGTTTTGTGGTCTCAAGTCACATGATTTCCGGCGGTTACCACGGTAACGGGCCAAAAGTCCAAACTGGCACTTTTAGATCTTTTTTTTTGTTTTTTTTTTTATTTTTTTATTTTTTTTTTTAAAAAAAGTTTGAGAATCTTTGGATCCTCTGCCAAAACGTGATTAAGGGTCAGTTGTGGCCTGCTAAATCCGGGTAACACCTTTGTATCAGGTAGATTGTTGTAAACATCGGGGAGAGGAGCATTGAAAAGTAGTGGAACAAAGGGAAAAAAATGAGTAGACGCTTTAAATGTGGTGAAGGTTCGCCGAGCGACCCCTTTTCTGTCTAGTTTGCTAAGTTTGGTGCTCTTCCAATTGCAGAGAAGTATCAACAGTCGTTAAGAAAGACTAAGAAAAATTAAGAATAATCTAGAACTATCTAGGACTCTTAATATGTAATTTGAGGTAATTTGAAGGAATTTGAAGGGACAAAGCTTTCAATCTGCGCTTGTTTTCTTGTTTACCCTTAGAATCCATTTTATTTTGGTCTCATCCTCCTTGTTGACAACAACCTTCATATATATATTTGTTGCCATCTTCTAGCTTAGAAGCTCGACACAGAGTCAAATAGATGTTCTTGCTAAGTACTTACCACACCTTTTTTGCGCTTACTAAAGTCAAATATACAAACAGATGTACAAACAAATGGCAAACAAAGCAAACAAAGATTTTAGACTGGCTGGTAGTTCGGTGGTGGACAACTCTACTTTTATAAGGCTGCACCTCATATTAGTTACTTGTAAGTGAAATGTAGTTGATTTTGATACACTGTTCGTTGTTTGCAGTACCCCTCTTTCTACTCTTGCCCTTTGTGATTATAGAGGGGGGATTCACTTTTGTTTATTCCTAAAATTTATTAACTAGCGGTGACTTTTAGTGCTGATGGTGGCTAATACGGTACATGTATAAGGCACTCAACACTACTGAATGGCAGTAAATATTTTTCAAGGGCAGAAAGGTTATGTAAAATTAAATCAATTTAAGGAATAGTAATAATAATGAAAATAAAACACAAAATAAATGGGCAAATGGAAAACAGAAAACAGCAGAATGAGAAAAACTCAAAGAAAACTGGCAAAAAGTTATAAGATGCAAGTGAGCAATGACCAATAATAATTAATAATCAACCTCTGAAAACTAATAGCCCATTAACAACTATCAAACCAGCAGAAGTATACCACCAAAACTTGTAATGCAAGGTAGATAGATCTCTTAACAGTGGTGGTCTTGTATCTATTCTCCCACGATCTTGCAACTTTCTCGGCCAAACTACTAGATCTGCCGTCACTACCACATTCACCACCCATCGCCGCTCATAGGGACAAGACATCCCTTTTTTCCCTGTTGGAGGTCTCTAGAACATTGCATAAGAGTTTTGTTGGCCCTAAATATAGTTTAAGAACTACAGCTATAGAGAAGAGGGTTGAACAGAGTTTTTATTTAACAAACCAAAACAAAGAGGAGGTAAAAAAATACCGACAAAAACCGGCAAAAAAGTATAAAGATTTAGACAGACAACAAAGGGTAACTGTTCGAGACAAAAACAAGAACACTGAAAAAGGAAAGAAATCATTATAAGTAACATTGCAAAACAAACAGAGAACAAATCCTAATTGGCAACTATGAATAAAACATTGGTGTCATATATATAAATATATACCAAAGTCAATAACGCACGATATAATTTTTTTAATTAGTCTGTACTTTGATAACAATAACTGTCAATGCTAATACTGCATTATAATTCTCGCTCAAGATCCAAATCTTGTCCATATCTCATTTCTTGTGGACTAGTAGGTACTTTATATACAGCAACCACCATAGCTTACCATCTTAACTAGTCTCCTATTCACTCACCCGCTTTCAAACTCAATAATCTCGTAATACTAGTTAGTACTGGTCCATACTTCTGGCAAACTCCAAAAATCCTCTGAAAACATATTGAATACAACTTTGGGATGTAACAATGAGCTTAGGCAAGTGGTGAAAACACCTTCTAGCTTCACCACCACCCACACTTGGTCTCAGTCATCACAGCTGTAGGGTAGTGTAGTGTTGTATTCTTCATTGTAGCCTAAACAGCAATTTCATGACCTCATCAGCCAAAGCAACTGAATAACCCTTGATCCCTTAAAAGTGTTGAAGAATAGAACCCTATTCTCCAAACTCATATTGATTGATTTATATAATATCAGATTATATTGCTAATCATATATATTTGGATATCAGACAAAGAGGGGAATATTAGTTTCCTTACGTAGTAAATTCCAGAACACTAACCTCAACTTTACTAAGCCACTTTACTAAGCCTCATTTGTTAAAATTAGAAATGTTTTAGAACATTTACATCAACAAACATCCCACCATGTTCTGACATAACTATCCAGTACTATCACCTAATACAATATTAGCACTTTAACAAAAAGCAAAAACACAAATATAGACAGACAGACAAAAAACAAAAGAGACTTCAATTATAACCGCAAACCTAGCATATCCCTGAACTTAACCAATTTGATCTTAGCCAAGGGTTTTGTCATAATGTCAGCTATCATTCCTTCAGTATTAACTGGACACAAAACAAATTCTTTACTCTGAATTTTCTCTCTGATAAAATGATGTCTGATAAAATGATGTCTGATATCAATATGCTTGGTATTTTAATGATGAATTGGATGTTCAGCTGGCAGCATACATACATTGTTGTCTTCAAAAATAATTGGAGCAGTAACAGATAGTTCCAATTGTTTTAACAGTTGCTTTAACCATAATACTTCTTTGACAGCTTCTGTCAAAGACATATATTCTGCCTCAGTTGTTGACAACGCAACTGTTGGTTGACGTTTGCTTTTCCAAGTAATAGCAGCGCCACCAATCATAAAGATGTAACCAGACACAGATCTTCTATCCATTTTATCATTACCCCAGTCAGCATCACAATAACCAACTAATGAATAATGAGCCATCGGTTTATAAACTAATCCCATGGACATCGAGCCTTTCAAATATCTAAGAACCGTTTTTGCAGCTTTCAAGTGCACTTCAGTTGGACTTTTAAGGAATGAACTCAACCTAGAAACCGAATATCCCAAATCAGCTCTCACGGTATTAGCAAATAATAACTTTCCCACCATGCTGCGAAAAACCGTCACATTCCCGCTGTTGAGTAAAGGTGACTCTGCATATAGATCTCTAGGTGACATAGGGACAGCTACCGAATTTCAATCAGAAAGTCCAAATTCCTCTAACATATCAGAAAGATAATGAGACAAATATAATTTGATTCCTTCTGAAGATTGTTCCATATTGATACCAAGAAAATGAGTCACCATACCAAGATCTTTCATTTTGAAACGACTGGAAAGCAAACCTTTGACTTCAGAAATTGCATCATCACTATTTGAACAGATCAAAAAATCATCTACATATAAACCAATAAGCACTTTAGTCCCAGTTGAAAAGACACCAGAATAAACCCCATAATCAGAAGGAGCTCTTCAAAGACCAATTGACAACAGTATACCATTAATTTTGGCATTCCAACATTGAGGAGCTTGTTTAAGACCATAAATGCTTTTCTCAAGACGACAGACTTGATCAGGAAAAGATAAAGGATAACCGGGAACTTGATCCATATAAAGATCTTTAACAAGATCACCATTCAAAAACCAAGCATATTGATATCAGACGTCATTTTATCAGAGAGAAAATTCAGAGTAAAGAATTTGTTTTGTGTCCAGTTAATACTGAAGGAATGATAGCTGGCATTATGGTGTAGTGGAGTTGCTAGTTCCTCTCAGCTGTATCAGCATTACTGTCTTAATAACATCTCTCAGTTCTATCAGCTTTTCTTTAGTTATAACAATTTTCCATTGTATCAGCATTGTTGTATTGCTAACAACCTTCAACTTATCACTGGTTTAGTTTAAAAATGTACTGTCATTGTTGCATTTATATTGAAATATACAACAGTAACAAAACGTAGTTTCAATTATGGCTGTAGATATGGCTTTTCACGATAACATATTCTCAATTGAATAGATACCATGGGAGTTATAACCTCTCGGTGTTCAATAAAAGCTTGACAGAAAAACCTGTTGTAGTTGAATTTCAGTTCAAAGTTTTCACCATTAAAGAGATATTTCAATTGCTATAGTTGACTTCTTCAACATCGTCTTCCATCTCTTCTAGTTATATGGGCTATGGGGGGTTTTCAACTACCTAGTATTTCAACTGCTAAGTTAACTACTCCACTCGTATTTAAACTATATCACCTTGAACAGCTACTTATCAGACCAAATGTCCACGGCCGGCCGAATCAATGGCTACTTGTGCCCTCTTGGTCCGTACTCAGCCAGCAATCTAGAGCCAAGCACCACCACCAAAGAAGGAAACCAAAGAAGGAAAGTCCTTCATAGGTAATTCGAATCAGCGCCAAAGCGCAAAAAGACCAGAGCTAATTCGCCACAATACTCCAGCCACATATACACTTAATATTCCAATATTTTATTTGTCTACATCTTTAAAAGATCCATCCTGTGCAGAAATTTACAAAGATCTAGATTCATGGTTAAAGCGGCAAGCACGTTTGTACGACTTTGGAAACTATCAGTTATTAGCATACCTTCAGATTGCCATCAATAGAATTTTAGACAAATATAATAAGCATGAGGACGCTGACTACTTATCGGCTTCTAAGTGCAATGATACTAACTGCTAATTATCGGGCGAGATTAGTTCAAATTGCTGTTAAATCTAATTTACAATTCTTGAAATCTTACTCTAATTCTCAACATCCACCTTCATATTTCAGACATGGTGCTTTGCTGCCTAAAACATTGGATGAGATACGATCAGAGCAGCAAAGAACACAACAAACTAGTCCACAGCCTTTATCACCTTCGTTTCCTACTCCTCATTCTCCTCACCACACTCAATTGTCAAATATATCAGCCGTTTCATCAACACCATCAAATTCCCCTTCTTCGTCTTCTAGTGGAGGGTCATCCCATGAGTTAATTCTTGGTTACTTAATTATCATGATATTACTGGGCTCTTATCTCATAGAATATATGCTTGACGCCAAAGTCAGTGAGAGAGAAGTGGAGGCCTTGAAAAAGAATCAAAAGGATATGATGTTGCAAATGCAAAATTACAAGAAAAAAGTTGCTTTGCATACCGTTGAATTAACTAAAAAAGATGTTTTAATTCAAGGTAGGATGCAAATGCACATTGCCTTATTGCGTGAACAATTGATTGATAACGGTTTGGAACCTGTTAAAATTGAAGGAGCTTTGGAAAAGTTCGAACAAGAAGTCAAAATGCAAACAACTTTAACAACAATCGATTTATGGGTTCCTGGCGAATCTAGACTAAAATCATATATCCCTGACGCCCATGAGTATTCCAAGAAATAAAACTAGTTTATTCTTTGGTTTTCGTAATCCGAACCCTCCACAATACACTTGTTATCTAACTTTCCAAAGAGTAAAACCTAACTGGAGATACTACAATATATATATATATATATTCGAACCTTTACGCATAGAGTATACGTCATACTCCTATATTATCAAATAGATACGATTCAAAATTTATATAAATAGAAAAAATTAAACGTTAGATATATTAAACTCTATGTACAAAAAGCCGTAGTACTTATTTATTGTCTCCTGAATTCAAAAACAATTTACATCAAGTCGTTAGATCCTCTCTTCCTGGTAATTGAATCAATGTACATTACCGGTCGTTTCTCTAAGTTATCATAAGAAGGCATGTACCAAATGTGAATTTAAATGGGAGAAAGATGGCCTTCACCCTCAACCCTTGTTTTCAACAACTAAAATTGACCGTGTCAGATAATGGCAGTCTCTTTCTAGAGTTCCTGGAAACGTCTATAAAAGAGCGAAAATTTTCAATCTTGTTTTTTTCCACCTTTTTGACATTTATTTTATTGTTCTTCCTTCTTCATATCAATGTCTTAAATACCGTAGGCGCCCATTAGAGTCACAAAACACATTATCCTCAATATGTGTAATGTGCTCGGGTTAGCCTTAGATGAATGTTAAGAAAACGGATGTTTTTTTTGTTTTTTTCGGCCTTTAAATGTCGTGTCATTTGGCTCTTTATTTGCTTTGGCAACGCGGTCCTTAACTCACATTTTCTTTCAATTCAAATATTAGTATTGTTATACTGATACTGTTGAATTATAATCTTTTGAAAAATGAACAATCGGTAGTTTTTCTTTTGATTCGTAAAAGCATAAAGACATGATATAATATAATTAGTAAACAGGAGTGTAATAGATATATGCATTAAAAGACAGTATTTTGAGATTCATTGTTGACATTGGGTTAATAACGAATGTTAGTGGTATGGATGCAGCATTGTAGCGTCGATCATTTCTTTCTTTCTCTGTTCCATCTTGAATTTTAATAGTCTTGGGATGGGACAACAAACTGATCTTGCATCTTCCGCATTATCAGCATAGAAATTAGAACAACATTTGTACAATGCATCTATCGCTTTTGTGCACTTGGATTCGTCATAGTTATTTCCTTTCAAACAGTCTAGTAAAAAACGTGGTAGAACGTTGGTGTTAGTATATACACAGAAACATAAACATATTGCTTCGTTATTTGAATGAATTGATTTAGAAAATGGACCTACCTTGGATTTTACAAGCCTCTGCTTTACAAGGTTCGGTCCCACAACTTGACATTGAACGAGCTAATAGTATTGAATTGTTGATTGTTTCCAGTAGTTCCTAAGAATAACCGAAAGAAATCACTTGACATATAAATAGGAGATCATTATTTTGATAACTTGGAAGTTGCTTCTTTTGCCTTGAAGATTATGGGAGTGGGTGGAATATTAAATAGGAGATGCATTTGCCACAAATTCATCAGCCATTGAATTGGTCGGTGTGGAGCAGTTGGCTTTTCCTTCTTTTATTGGGAGAAGGATCAGATCATCAGTCAAGGAGATATTCAAGACTGTGAAGAGTTCATCAGCAATATGACGTGTACTGTTTCAGGCGAAAACACATAATTCAAGACTAGTACAATTGGCTCAAATAGACATAAATTGGTGTCATCTTCAAGCTAATACAATGAATCCTGAATCGGCAGACTCAATTAACAACCCACAGTTAGATCAAGAAAGGGCTCATTTCCATCTTCCTTCAACTTCAACTATTCAATCATCAATTATAAAACCTGCTTTACGATCATCAGATCTAAAGTACGCAACTTTGAAATTAATTGGTGAAAGCAATTCCAATAGGTTTTTGAACTCATTTGAGCTTGGAGAAAATTCTGATGCGTTTCTTCAAGGTTCCGCCATGGATTTCTTGATTAATGATTTTAAAAGATCTGTATTGAGATTCATGAGATACGTTTTCAGTTTATGGCTACAATTACTTGCAATAGTCAACTATGTCCAATTAGTTGTCAATTCTCAATTTTGGTGGTTTGTTCTGCTGCTCAATATTTTCCCTCAGGATATCATCAAATCGTCTAATGTTGGCACCGCTTCCTCCCTACAAGATACAATAAGCCAAAATAGTAACAAAAGTAAGCTACAAAATTACTTAGGATCCTCAAGATTTATGAAACTATTCAACAGACTAAGTTACTTCCCAACTAGAATTGGTAATCACGCCTTGAAAGCATCTTTGAGTAACGCTATCCCAAAAGATCAACTTACCATCAAGCAGGCAATAGGTCATAGCAACTTGCCGCAGCATCTGGTCTCCATTTATTGTTTGGCACCTTTAGTAGTTCCTCCAGCACCTGAACTGCCTACACCATATTTAACAGCAGAAAAGAAGCTTGTTGTCCCAGATAAAAAAGAAACAACGAGAGTATTAGCACAAAGAGCAGAATGGGCCGCCGCTCATCATACACACAAGGCGGCTGAAATCATGAGAGTTTGTACAGAAGTTTCGAAACTAATCACTTGGACAGCGTATAGCGGTATTAAATCATTAACGATTTATGAAAGTAATGGCTATGCTTGGAAAGATCTATCGAGACTAGGCTCAATGGTTCAATCCGAGATGGCCAGTTTAAATAACGGTGACTCAGATACGAGAACTTGGATCAAGTTGGTCAATTTGAACCTGAGTACCTCGACTGTTATTGGTAGCAGTACAGTTGAAAATCATTTAGAAGCTAATTATGACAATGTTAGAAAAGAAAATGCAAACCCGCAGTCTGCCTTGGCGACTGTTGACCCTACCCCAGTTAGCGCCAATATTGTAAGTTCTACGCTGATTCAAGAAGATGAGTCTTGTATGAGTTACGGAGACTTAACTGTTATTCTTGTGTCACAACAGGATGGAAAGGTAAAACTATGTGAAACAGTTAAAAATTTCTTGAACGAAAATAATCCATCATCCTCAATAGACTCTTTAATAACCAAAGAACTGTCTAAGCTTGAAGCACCTGATCTTATTCTTAACTTTTCTTCACCGAGAGACAACCCTAACAGTTTACACGGGTTTCCAATCTATAATTTTGAAAATGAACCACTATTAATTACTACTGCAGGTCAAACTACATTCCCTTTCTTCGTCAATGGAATCAGGTATTACTCCTCTCAACTACACTCCTGAATCATCGTCATCCTCTTCTTTTGTCTTTTGTTGTTGATCTTTGCCCTCTAAAATATATAATTAAATAACTTCGTCTTATAAGTTATATATATATATATATATATTCTGCTTTTGATTTGATTTTTTTACAAAGTACCGAACTTAATATTTATTGTAACATTTCATTGGTATATTTGAACTTTACTGCAACCCACCTTTTTCGTTGTGGAAAACAGACTCAGACAAAGTTAGGTAATAACTTATCTTTTACTGTGCCCGATTTTCTGCATTAGAGAGCAATAGGTATATAGCTCAGGTGATCAGTTAAATTTTGTAGAACAACTGGTATCTGATAAACTTGGAAGATGTCGAATACCAAAGTTGGAATAAACAAAGCTGAAAGTGGTGACATATGAGCTATTTCTAAAACTCCAGCCAACCCTTTTGCAACAGTTTGAGAAGGATTCGGAATAGTTGATTCTAAATTCGGGGCTCAGTTCTTTGAAGAAACATCGGTACAGGATAGTTGGTTTGAGCACCGGTAAGTTGTTCCACGTTGGAACAGGGTTGCTAGACAAGTCTCCAATGTCATATGTTGTATAGGAGACTGGCCGGCCTCAGCGAGTATGGTAACACATCACCCAATTCATCTTTCTTTGATAAAGATCTATTTGGTGATTTACTCTTACGGCACCTGATATTATATCTTTGCGTTATCAGGCAGATATCAACCATATGAACAGTTCAATAAGAAACATACATGATCCACAGTGGCAGCTGTATCAGCATTCCCAGCTGAGCCGCATACCCCACATACTGCCATTTCCTCCCCGGGCAGGCAAAAGATAAGTAAAGTAAAGTAAAGCATAGTGACCTTATTTATCGTCTAAATCGCCCTCCTTCCATCCTTCCCTCCTTTTCTTACAATAAGTTTCCAAATTCGTATGCTTTACTGGAATATGCTGTTGCTTCCCACTGCATTTTTATTCAATCATATATCCGTTTTTTACCTATAACATTTTATAAGCTGTTATATTCAAATCCTACCAAAAAGACTTATCTTCTTGTCCAAGAAAAACCCCACGGAAACCCAAGCAAAGTTAGCTGCTGTTTTTTATAACAATCCCACTGTGCCCCATTATTTATAAAGGCATTGGCAAAGCATATAAACTTCAATCAACTAACAACCTTCCCTTTTCTATTCAACATCTGTAATTTAATAAGGTAGATAAATAATGTCAAACGGAAGAATTGACACCCAAGACACTGAAAGCGGTGAAATATGGGCAGTTAAATCCAAATTCTACGACGATTTAAAAACCCCATTCCCATATAGAACCATTGATCCCAAAGTTCAACTTCTTTCTCCACTCGAGAAATATCCTTATAGATCAATTGAATTGGGTATGGATGAAGATAAGAAAGCTGAAAAAGGCTTGGATGATGAGTCTCCAAAATCGTGCTTTTCCATTGGTAGATCCTCTGATAAAGCAAACAAGACGCACAGAAATGAATCAGAAAACTCGTTTTTCTTTAATGATATTGCGATCAGTGCTACACATTTAGAAGGCTATGTTTTTCCGTGCTCTGAAGAAAGGGTTGAGTATAAAACAAATTCTTTAAAGCCTGAGTATGATATTTGCCTTCGTGATGTTTCTCAACATGGTACGATGATTCTAAGACACGGAGAACGTGTTGCCACTACTATACCAGAGGAACAGTACGTATCTATTAAATCGGGTGATATCATTGGATTAGTTATTCTTGGTAGTTGTACTGACTGGTCAGACACTGGTTATGGTGATAATATCTTCAAAGATACTAAGCTGCAATTTCAAGTTATTACTGATTATACATCCTGTTTAATGTTAGTCAGATTGAACACAAAGTTATATGAACAGATTTTTAACTTGATTGAATTCGGAACTGATGATATGCTTGCTAAACCAGGCACTGAGAGAATCTCACGTGATCTTAACTGGTATCTTCCCTATGTTCTCGATCTACAGGTCTCGGGTGTTGATAAAGAGAATTTT
Organism: Ogataea degrootiae; assembly: GCA_019232045.1. NCBI lineage: Eukaryota > Fungi > Ascomycota > Pichiomycetes > Pichiales > Pichiaceae > Ogataea > Ogataea degrootiae. Next base: position 11,770 of record JAHDIT010000015.1, read on the forward strand.
GGTGGTGATAGTTATTCAGTCGCTTATGATCAGATGATTGATATCGCTTTATTCAATAAGGATTCTGGTTTTAATGAATTGATGCGTAAGAAAGAAAACCTTACAAAAGCATACAGTTACGATAATATTGAATTCTTGACTAGAGCATATGATGTTGAGGATGACTCTGATGACGAAGAGTATACCCCAACAAATTTCAGCGAAGATGAGCTCCCAATAGAAGACGACGATAGTGGTGAAGAACATGCTAACAACTTGCCTAATAATAATGAATCTGAAGATGATTGGGAAGAAGAAGAAGACCATGAAGACCATGAAGACGCTGAAGATGAGGACATTTTCTCTGGAAAAGATTTTTCTGGTGGGATTAAGTCTTGTGATGCTAAAGCTTCTCTAGTTACAGATGAAACAATTACTAAGAGCAATATTGACTCAGAACTGGGTTCTGAAGATGATGAGTGTATCGATCACGACAGTAATAACGACCAAGACGATTGGAGCGATGACAGTATGAACGAAGATGATTTGGATGAAGCGAAATATTCTTCCACTTATTGGGGTTATCAAGACCATGGCTACCAGCCTAAATATGGTTATGATGACTATGACGGGGATTGTTGCGAGGCTGACTCTATACTTGGTATGTGCACTGATTCTGATAATGATTCTGATGGCGCTGATAGCGACTGCGACAGTCCTATCGAAGAGGAAGATCCTGTTATTGTTGTCGTTGTTGATGATGATGATGATGATGATGATGATGATTATGATTATGACCATGATGAAGAGGAAGATGAAGATGGAGATGAAGACGCGGATGCTGTAATCTTGGAACACGCTGTATTAGCAGATACATCAAAAGAAGATTCCATATTTGAAGACCATGATAATGAACCTTCATCATCAAATTCATCGACGACTTCTGCAGCAGGTAAGGATTCAGAGCAAGCCATTAGCTCAGATGTGTTTTCTGTTTGTGAAGATTCTGGTTCTGAACCAGAGGAAGATATTATTATCAAGAAGGTCATGTGTACTGGTAACAAAAGAAAAATTGACGAATTTGATGATGATACTGTTCGTGTTACAAAAATATCCAAGCCTAATTCTGAATGTTTTACATCGTCAAAAACTGACTGTGCATTGGATTCTGAAGGTTCCGAACCCAAGAAAGCATTTGATGGAACTCCTACTGCTGCTCCACCTTCATCCAAGCTTTTCTTTGCTGGATTCGCAATTGGTTCCATAGTTACAATGTCTGCATTAGGTGTAGCTGGTGCATTTTTGGAACAGTGACTTTTTTCTGGTTAATGTTTCTATTTTTTGATTTTCAATAGTATCCCTCTCCCTCCCCTCTCTTTCTATATATTTTTACCATATTTTAAAGAGTGTTAAATTTTTGCTTTTATCTTGTTTTTGTTAGGTTTTTCTTTTGGTTATGGGTTTTATTATTATTACTGTCTTTCGAAGATATGGTTTTTGGTTTGGTTATCCCTGTTACTTTTTTGTTTTTGGTTTAATTTATGGTACCTTTTTCCCTCTTATATTTTATATCTTTTATTCAGTGCCCTTGTTTTTAAGAAGAATCTCTATGATTTTATGTTACAATTTATTTTGTAACTTTTACTTTTACTTTTTGTGTTTTATTTCAAGAAAACTATATCTATTTTTAAGGACGTAGGAGCAGTTCAAAGAATTAGGCTAAAAAAAGTATGGAATGAGTTATATATATACATTTTACGACTTTCTTTCTTTATGCAACGATACTTGAATTTGAATTCATGATTGAGTCCCAATCCGAGGTCCAAACAAGGTACAATTCCGCCAGTGACAACGCTGAAACACCAACGGCTACACCCAGCCACAAACCTAAGACCTCCAACCCTAAATAAATAGCAAAAAAGAGTTCAAAAGGAGTCGCAATGGCATAATAGCTGATCAGACTTAAAATTGAACCTATTCTTTGTCTACCTTGACCTCTTAAAACAGCTGCACAAATAATATTAACGCAATCCAACCATTGATTGAAACCAACAATAAGGAACAACTTACAAACACGGGAAATTAAAACAGGATCATCACTAAACAGTGTTGCTAGTTGATATCTGAATAAGCCCATCCACGCGAAATTGAAAACGCTCAATGAAAATGCAATGTATATCATGGCATCAACTGCAATTTTATAATCTGGTGACTGTGCTCCGATGATGTTGGCAATACGAGTTGAACAACAAATACCCACAGAGAATGGAAGTTGGAAAGAAAATGAAGCTAGCGTGGAAACAATAGATTGTGCAGCTAACTCAGTTTGACCGAATTTAGTCGATAAGAAAGTTAATACTTGGAATGCAAATGCTTCTGACATAATCATCAAGACTCCAGGGATACCTATTTGGAAGAATGGGACCCATTCAGAAAAGAGTTCGTTCAATGTAATATCATGGTTCCAACATTGGAAACCATCAATGAAGTAAATGTAAGACGTTAAAGAAATTGCCATGAACCAATAAGTAATGATGAATGAAATTGGAGGAGCACTGAAGTTTAATGACGGTAAAAGTGTATGGTTTAAGTATAAACATAGAGGAACGGCAAAGACCGTAATTCTAGTTGGAACACTAAATTTGTTCTGTGATTGTAAAAATCTTTTGGAGCATTCAAATATAACAATTGCTGGAGCTGCAATTGGCATGAATTTTAAGTAATCTGAACATAGTTTAACTAAATTAGCATCTTCTGTGAATAACTCTAATAAGAAGCCTGCATTTAGCCAGATGACGGAAATTGGTATGGTAATGAACAATACAATAACTGTACATCTTTGATAGTATAATCCCACTTTTTTGAAATTGCCAGCACCAAATGCAGTCGAACAAAAAGTATCCATGGCTGTTGAAAATCCATTAAAGACCACAGGTCCTGAGACGTAGAACGAGGTGATGGATAACGAACATGCAGCTAAATACTCTTCACCAAGCTGACTTGAGTAGTAGATTGGAATCATAATTTGAATGAAATACTGGAATAAAAACGTTATTAAAACAGGGAACGAATTTTTAGCAATATAGTATAGTTCTCTTTTTGTTGTTGTTGTGGCTAGCTTTGAAGATAGGTTGCTAGAATCGTCTTGGGCTGTAGTTAAGTCATGGTGATACACTAGTGATGAAAGTAACGACGTTGATTCAGTTGCTGGTGTCACTTTTGGTGTACCTTGGGTAGTAATTGGCATGTCTTGGGCAGTGGTTTTCCTATTTGATGAGTAGATAAGGAGCCGATCGATGAGATAAGAAAATAACTAAGGGGAATGGGAAGTGAATTAGCACACAAATGGCCAATTAATGATTCTCTGAATAGTATGTAAGTTCAATAAAATATAACTATCTACCAGCAATACTAAGTTCCAGATTAGTTGTACACATCCACCTATTTAACCATATTTAGAAGAAACAAAGGAAAGCAAGGTCTATCAACAAATTTTCAGATTTTTTTTAAGATGTAAATAATATGGAGATAACCACAATGGGCGCCTGTTGGCGGGTGGAGAACAGCAATGGAGCTCGCGCGGCCTTTCGAAATCGGTTAAATTCCACAGCGGCACACTTCCCGCCATGCAAACACAATGAATCAAACGGATAATCTTTTTGTAGAATAGAATAAACAAAGATGGAAACTATTTTTTAACGGATATGGAAACCCAGAATGGGAGCATAAGGAAAGTTAGTAATGTATCAGCGTTTTAGTACAGCTTGCCTATGAACTTATAAAGCATAACTGTATTTTTGAATCCGGTGAGACTTTGATGTTAAGCCAACAAGACAAAATAAGAGAAAAGGGCATTAAAGCAAGAAAAAACTGGGGGAGAATTTTGGTTTTTGAGAAAAGAGCAAACGCTGAGAGAGAGACTGGTGTGCAGGTGGTAGCTTTACTTTTATTGTCAAAGAAGTGGAATTAAATAGAGAAAGGAAGGGATTACGTTGTACTGCCTCACTGAGCTAGCGTAGATATAGATGTATTTAAGTATTTATGTGTATGTACGTGTATGTGTATTGTTGATAGCATATTGACGAACCATAAAACTTAGCAACACTCTAAGAAGAAAAAAGAGAGAACACGGGAACAAGAGGCCACAAACATACTCAAGACTTCTGGGGAGAATTGCTTCATCAACCACTGTTATTAGAATTTCCAGCATTATACAATTTAGTCAGCCCACTTAAGGTGTATCCTCCAATAAAAGACAAGAAGACTCTCTTACTCAAGCGCAAAGCCTTATTGGTGACCGAGTCATTTGTTTGATAGATATCGTTGTTACTGTTTAAGGATTGCAATTTTATTCTTTTGTGATGCTTTATAGTCTGTTGAATTTTGATAGGAGGGTAGGATGAGTCTGATGATGAAGAGGATAAATCTCTGGCTCTCTTTGTAAATTGTCTCTGGTCGTCGTTCGTAATTAGTCCTTGTGTTTGCCCTTTGGTGATTTGTAGATGTTGTATACCACTTTGATTGAGCCTTTCCGTATCTTTAACCGATATTCTTGAAATCTCTCTACTTAGCTTTTCATCCATTTTTGAAGACTTTGTAAAGCAAGGGCCTGAAGATGATTCAGATGGTGATAGTGAGTCGTAATGGCTTGTCCTTCTTTTTCGTTTCTTCATCTTTGAAACAGTGAAGCCTCTCTTTGCGTGTTTGACTCCACTTTGGGGTCTGTTTTTAACTTCAGCAGCATTTGTTCTTATTTGTAGAGCCTGATCAGGGTTTACTTTAGATGGAGGTGATTTTGGTTGAACAATTGTTCCCAAAGGTTCTTTCCTAAAATGTTCAAATAAAGTCACGTCTTCTTCATTACTGCTACTGTTGATTTGACTGCTGTTTACCTTCTCTGTTGAGCCTGTACTGTTTTCGTGAACACTTATTCTATCTAATTCGGGCATAATTTTTGGTACGTGACAAAGGATATAAACGTTTCATTATTAACAAATCTTTGGTGTCTGTTCTTTTATATAATTTTGGGGATTGGTTTCTATTTATGTACATGGTTAGAAGTAAGGAGGGCTGTGATAAGTCACATCTAGGCATTTGTTTATTTACCAGTAGGTAAGGTAAACAAGGGAATTTATGACGAATCAATTTTTAACTTTGTTTTACAAATGATTTTGGATTTTCTAATTTTTCGTAAAATAAATACTATTAAGAGACATATATAGGTGTACAAGCATGGCAAACGAACAGGAAATACAAAAAAGAAAACAAAATGAGTAAAATTAACAAAATATCGAGCTAAAGGATAACATCTATGAACTGCAAGCTTGATCTAATATAAGACCATTTAATGGCCATGGTGTCTATGCTCCGATACACTTCTTTTAAAGAAATCAAGCATACCACCATCTCTCTTTGAATAAGAACTCTTTTGATTTTCATAGTTACAACCAGTATCAACAACATCACCGTTATTGTAAGCGTAACAAGTTGTACCAGCAGCACATTGCATTTTCACCCACTTACCAAAGTTACAAATGGCAAATGCACCATCTTCAGAACATGATATCTCACCTTCTTGACCACAAGAATCAGCAGATCCGTTGAATAAACCAGCAGCAAAGTTAGCATTCATGCATTGAGCCTTTGATTTACCAGTCAAAGATGAACAGTCTTTATAGGTAGTTGCTGAAGTTGCAGCAGGAGAGGAGGAGCCGACTGAAGTAGTAGTGGTAGGGGTAGATGACGACGATGTCTTGAGTGATGTAATTAAGGTAGTCGGTTGCTGTTCAGATGTTTGAGAAGACGTGGTAGGTATTTCAGTCTCTGGGGTGGTAACCTTGGTTGCTACTATGCTGGTGGCAGATGATGGGTCCTTCGTAACAGTAACTAAAGTCTTTGGTGGGACAGATGTAGAAGAAGTGGAAGTCGCCGTAGCAGAGAAAGTTTCGGATTCTGGAGTAGTTTTCTTCGTTTCAGAGGTAGGCACAGCCTCTGATGAAAGGGCTGAGATTGTGGTTTGACCTGCTAATTTTGTAGATTCACTTAACGAAGTAGATTGGGTTGGCAAAGTGGATTCAGTGGATTCGGTGGATTCGGTTGATGAGGTTTCTGTAGTAGCTTCAGCTGATGAAGTGATTGATTCGATAGAAGAAACGGCTGAGGTAGTTTGTTTAATAAAAGAAGCCGCAGAGGTAGTTGATTCAAGTGAGATAGCCCCAACAGTAGTTGCTTCAATGGAAGATATTGCTGCAGTGGAAGAAGCTGGTCCAGTGGCAGAAGAAGAAGTTGCAGAGGAAGAAGAAGAATAAGTTGAGGAAAAAGAAGAAGTAGTTGGGTAAGCTTCTGTCAATAAACTTTTCATGGCTTCGGCGTAATTCAGATCGTCGCTGACCTTATTGGTGAAACCTTGAGAGGCATCCCATAACATAATGCCGCCTAAGTTAGAATCGGTATTACCGACAATTCCATTCAAAGCAGAAGAAACTGTATCAACATCAATGTAACCGGAGCCAGCACCAGAAGGGCCACCCGGTAAACCAATGAACAATCTAATATCTGAGTTAGGGGAAGAATTCAAAGCATAATCGTACCAAGTGTCCCAGTTGAACGAAGCACCAACGTTACAGTAGTTGTTGTAGAATTGGATGAACGCAAAATCAACGTCAGCGTTGGCTAATAAATCACCAACTGATGCATCAGGGTAAACACATTGAGGAGCAGCAGAAATATAGTATTCTTTAGATTCATCTTCAGCGTAGTAGCTTCTTAATTTAGTGGCTAATGCGGCATATCCTGTATCGTCGTTACTTTCGATATCGAAATCGAAACCATCTAAAATAGCATCGCCAAATGGTCTTTCCACGGATGAATCAGAACCAGCCCCAAACATATTCCATAAAGTACCGGCAAAACCTTCAGCAGCGTCATCTGATTTAAAACCATACGCACCTGACGCGCCACCTAAAGATAACATGACTTTTTTACCTAAAGATTGACAAGTGATGATGTCTTCTTCAATTTCAGGACAAGACAATAAGCCATCAGGGAAAGTTGTGGAGCAAGCACTGGCAAAATTCAAAGAAGGTAATATATCGGCATCTGAGAAGGCAACCATGAATGAAATTAAATATATATCGGCTGCATCATTTTGGCAGTATGTGGATAGTCTCTCTTGAGAACCTGCTGAAGCTTGACCCCAGTATAAAGCGACATTTGTGTTAGATAACGGGTCAAACGTGGACGATGCTTGAGCTGATGTGGACAAAACAAATAATGAGGCACCTAATTTTTTAAGTAGACTAAATGAAAGCATTTTTGGTTGTTATATTTGTTTGTAATAATTATAGTTAATGAAATTGAGTAGAATGATATTACTTCAAAATGATAATAGAGTAATGAAATAAATAAGTGGCAATGTTTAAAGAATGAACGTAGGTTAGTGGAAATTGCACTTAATGTCTGTAAGATTAACGAAAGTATAAGTTGGCTGTATTATCAGAGTAATGATTGACTATAGTGAATAGGTGAGTGAATAAGTGAGTGAACGAATGACTAAAAAGATGTTTAGACGATGGAGGAATCGTTCCAAGAAGAAAAACAAGAAGGTATCGTCATGGCTTGAGTAAAAAGCATTCGAGCAAATGTGTTCCTTTAAGTATTCTCCAACCTTTGATCTGCAAAAATCAAAGTAATACGATGGCTAATAATTCACATTGCCATAAGAGGACATAACTAAGTAGTTTCAAGAGAGAATTGGAGATAGAACCATCATTTTGGAATGTATGATTTGATGGCTGTTTCAAAAGCATTTCCTAAACCGCGTTCAAAAGAATCAACGGCTGTGCAAGTTGTGGAGAAAGATCCGTCTGCCATTAGCGGTCTGAGGTGTGATGGAGTGAATCGGGTGTGGCTTGCGGCTCGACATGGATGGCTTGTTCCGGGAATAGGACAGAAATGGATCTGAACTATCTACTAATAAGGATGGCAAGCAATCTTCTATTCCCTTTTAATGGCGTGTTTTAGTCCCAATTTAATCGTTGATCCCATTAAATCGGGACAGACAGCTGTTTGGTTATTTTTTGCATGTCCCTACAGGTTCGATGCTAGTTAGCCAAGCTAATAGTCAGCCTCTTTGTTCAATCCATTAGTCGGAATAATTATAAACTTTCAGTTTCATTTATTATATCACGCAGCAATCCATCAAATCTATAAAATATTACAGTTCAGATTAATTCAACCTATCCTATCACTCTCAAAATTATTACGATCGTATCACCAAGTTGGGCGCAAAATATAGGAATAGACTCGACTTCTAATTTCCCTTGTACTTTCATCAGTATCGTTCTTGAACAAGGGACTCCACATTTCCATAGTGACAAATTCAACATCAAATCCAAATTCTTCTTCTGCCAGTTTGAAGAAATCTAAATCTTCTTTCAGTAAGTGAGGTCTATGAGGTGAGAATGGAACCAAAATTTGCGGACCATTTTGTTTATCAACAATATCTTTATTAGAGGCTATGAGATATTTGCAGCATCCTATCAATTTTTTATGTTCACTATGATTAAAAATAACATCGCTCAATATAATCAAGTCAAACGATTCTTTCTCACTACTTCCTAATCTATTTTGCAATTCTTCAGCTAATAGTTCATTTTCAGATCCCCAAATGTATCCTTCAGCAACACAAGTATCACTAACTCCATTAACTTCAATGTTCAATTTGATGTTGTCTATCAACTCAGGATCAGGGTAATCTGTACAAACAACACACTTGGCACCAAGCTTACCACATAAAATTGAAGGCAACGCTCCACCAGCTCCAACTTCAAGCACTCTCTTGTTTTTCACTATTCTTTCAGCATGTGTTTCCAAGAACTTAGCCAAATATAAACAGGCATGGGTTAAGATATGACCATATAAAGGGGATGATCCAATTAAATTGATCTTTAGCTCGGTATGTGGAGGTAAATGTTGATTGTAGATGACAGTTGTACCTTGTGGGGGTGGTGGTCTGAAGTCAACTGGTTCTTCAAACATATCGAAGTAAACCTCGTTATTCTCTGTGTCAGGCATGAGAAAGTGTGACTCTATAACTTTATTCTCTTTTAAAATGGGTGGACAATAGCTTTGCCTGACTCTACTCTACTGTAGTATAAAAACTGAAAATTATCCCGGATAAGTACCTTGTGACCCAAAAGCATAAAAAGAACCCAGCCATACTATTTTTATACAATTTTTTCTTTCCCCGGTTAGTAACCGTCGCGTCAATCGATGCAGGTTTTATGGTGATATTATGTTACGTAATCTACACGACTCCAGTCAATCGACAGGGCGTTTTTAGCCATCAAATACAGACATAAAATAAATCTAATTATCTTCTGGTATTTTGTCTCCAGTCTTTTGTCCTCTGTCTTTGATCCTACTAGTATCACGGGAAATCTAAATTGTTAAAGTATGGCAAAATCAGAGGTTTCTTCTTTGTGGAGTACAACTATAAGGCATCCTGATTGGTACTATGTCTCTCTTGAGTTGTAAGTTCCCTCTCTATTTCTAAAACTTTTTTGAAGCTTTGTTTCTTGTTGTTCTAATTAACTAACACCTAACGTATCATTCTAGCCAACCAAGCCCCTCGCAGTCGGTAGAATCTATAGATGCTATAACGTGGAAATCATTGATAAACACGGCGCTTAAGCAGTTGCACGGTGTATTGGGCGAGTCCGTTTACTACGATATAATTCATTTAATAACATCCACCGAGAAAGAGCAATCTCAATTACAAAAGAAAATGCCATTTCATAGGGCCATAGTAAGAGTGACTACGAACGACAGAGAGATATTTTTGAATAGTATGATTGCTGCTGTTTTCAGCAAAGTGGATAATATGGGACTAGGGTTAGCCCAAGGTACCACAGCATGCTTAAGAGTGATCAGCTCGAGTCAATATTTAGCTGGGGTTTCTGGACCAGACAGGTGCCACTGGTATTAGGCCACCTTCCACCATCTATCATGTACATATCCCCTTGTACCGCTACTACTACTATAATAACATCATAGTGTATCTAATAGAAATCAATATACCTACATATAAACGCCCAGTAGATTGTAATGTACCAGCGGAGTAGTGCACCGTCCGAATCGAACAAAAACCCACAATCTGAGGAACAACCACCAGAGTAATATAAGCAAAAAGAGCCGTGCAATCCCAGTGACTATATTGCAAACCCACGGCTTTGAACAGGTTTGTTAACACCGGAGATCATGTTACAAAGCTCAATTGCAGTCTATTTATTAAACATAGTTTGAATATAATTGTCAAAGAGTTCAAATTCTTCTGTTTTATTTATTATTATTATCTTCTGCAAACAACTGCAGTTTCCAAAGTTTTATAATTAGCTGGGGTCTCAGCCATTTTACAATCATCAATTTCCTACTAATTACCACTGCATTCAATAAATAGGTAGGCCACATTATATAAATCATAATATATCAACCAAAGACCTGTAAGATAAAAATTTATTAATATTCATAATTTGAACAGCTGGGAAAAATATTAAAATATATATCACATTCAACCACATACAAACATGATTTTACAAAAGCTTATCCTTCTGTTGGCAATCCTAATTGGATTCACTCAAGCGGATGATAACTGGAAGCCATCTATAAAAACAAACGCATTTGATGCTGTTCGTGATGTATTATACTTTGATGACTCCCCTGTTTTACTTTTAAGAGACTTGAATACCGTTTATAGATCAGAAAATGATGGTCAATCCTGGGTTGCCCTAGAATTAATACTTGACGATGGGAGTAAGGTTATGCCCATTGGGATCTATCAATCTGACTTTGACAATCAATTGGCTTTCATTATGACCAAATCTAATAGGCAATTTTACAGTAAAGATCAAGGTAAAACTTGGAAATATTTTGATTTGGATACTAAGAACTCCATTATGAGTTCGATGGAAGTCAATTATGCAAATCACGATTTAATATTGTTCTCATTATATGAATGTGAAGAAAATGGTTGGAAAACTAACTGTAAGCCAAGATGGTATTATTCTAAGGATGGTTTGGCAACAGCACCTGAGAAAATGCCACTAGATAATGTAGTCACTTGTCATTTCACCAAATCAAACAAAGCTTTCACTGCAGGTGATGATCAAAACATTATGTGTATTGAAAGAGACAATGATTCGTTTGGAAGGCCTAAATCAAGCAGAGTCATTTCCTCTTCTGATTTTTTCAAGACGGTTTTAAGAGCCTCTAACCCTGCATTAGACAATGCTCACATTTTGAAATTACAAGTTGTTCAATCATTTGTTATTTTAATTGTTCAATCGGATAGATATACAAATGATGGATTTATTGACTTTTATGTTTCCAAAGATGGTATCGAATTCAAGAAAGCTTTCTTTGAAAATCAGATCAGAAGTTGGATGTACAATGTCTTGCCTTCAACTCCGCAATCATTGCATATCGCAATTTATGGTGCTAAAAATTCGATGGATAAACAACCAGCGGCTGATATTTATCAATCTGATTCGACAGGTACGTTCTTTGATAAGGTATTTGGTAATATTTTCACAAATCAATTTGGTTATTCTGATATCACAAAAGTTCAAGAAATTGATGGTGTTTGGATCGCAGCACATAATGTTGGTACGGATCCAGTAACTCAAATGATTAATGCTAGGTCCAAAATTACTTTCAACGATGGAAAAACTTGGAACTATTTGAAAGTGGTCGATGACGATTCTTGTGAAGGCGACGAAGAATGTTCTTTGAATTTGGTTTATTTAACGGAAAGATCCGGTGATGGTAAGATCGTTTCTGGTCCAACTCCTGGTATTTTAGTTGGTATGGGCAATACAGGAACACATATTTCCCACGATTACCATGATTATAAGACTTTTATTTCAAGAGATGGAGGTTTGACCTGGAGACTAGCTTTGGAAACTACAAGCATCTTTGCCTTTGGTGATTTGGGTAATATTATTGTAACGATCCCTGTTACTATGGATTTCTTGTTGACTGGTAATAGTGATACCATGCCTTCTTCATTCCAATACAGTTTGGATCAAGGTAATACTTTTAAAACGGTTGATTTAGGGGTAAAAGTTCTTCCATTCTATGTCATGACTACGATTGATGGTAGTTCACAACATTTAATCATCGTTGGTTTAGACGTTACTAAACGTTCATTTGTCACTGCTATTGACTTTTCAGGTGCCTTCAAAAGGGACTGTGAGCCAAGTGACTATGAAGAGTGGTACGCCCGAGTGGATGGTGAAACAAATGAGCCTATCTGTGTTTATGGTCATCGTGAAAAGTTCATGAGAAGAAAGCAAGACGCTGATTGTTTTGTCAATACATTATACAAAGATATTGAAGTTATTGAAGAACCATGTGTTTGTTCCATCGACGATACTGAATGTGAAGTTGGTTTCCGTAAAGACGAAAACGATGTTTGTCTGCCAATTATGTCAGTTATTGCCCATTATTACTGTGACTCGAAGAACTCTAACAAGAAGATCAAATTAACCAGTTCAAGAATGATTCCAGGAAGTGTTTGTAAGCCTGAAGGTGGTTATAAAGTTCCTAAAGATGATGTTACTATTGACTGTAGAGAAGCTATTGGTTTATCCAAAGAATCCAAGATTAAAACAAGGGTCACCCAATTCCAGGAAAGAGTTGCTAAGTATTTATACCTGAATGCTGATCCAAAAAACGGTGATATTCCAGATGAAACTTTATTGGTTTTAACAGAAAATGATAATGTTTTCCTTTCATATGATGGTGGCTTATCATTTGAACCAATTACCAGATTGATTATAGACCAAGGTAAAATTGTTTCCATTCTGACTAACCCATATTTCCCGAATTACGTTTACGTTTTAACATCGAATAACAAACTTTATATATCTAAAGATAGAGCAATTTCATTTGAAAAATTCAACACACCTTCTGATTTTAACGTTTTCGCTAATTCAAGATTGAGTTTCAATAAGCAAAACCCTGATAAATTTATTTGGTACGGTGAAACGGGATGTCGCAACATTTTCTCTTCTGATTGTAAAGTGGAGGCTTCAGTGACACAAGATGGTGGTCAAACTTTTACCAAATTATTGGATAATGTCAGATCATGCCGTTTTGTCGGCTCTATTTTGAATCACAAGGAGTACGACGTGACTGAAAATTTAATCCTTTGTGATCAATTAGTTTCGGGTGGTGATTATTTCAGACTTGTTTCCACCACTGATTATTTTGCATCGGATCCTGTTGTTCTATTCGAGAAAATTATTGGATCTACAGAAACCGGTGAATTCATTGTCGTGGCTCGTTTAAACGACGATAACTCATTAACTGCATTCGTATCCGTTGATGGTGTTATTTTTGCAGAAGCTAAATTCCCTCAAGATTTACAAGTCACTACTCAAACAGCATACACTATATTAGATGTCACTTCAGAGCAGATTTTCATGCATGTTACCACCAATAGAGATGAAGATGCTGAATACGGTGCATTGTTGAAATCCAATTATAACGGTACGTTATATGTTAAATCTGCGGATAACGTTAACCGTAACAAATTCGCTTACGTTGATTTCGAAAGTGTTCAAGGATTAGAGGGTATTTCGTTGTTGAACATTGTTGCTAATACAAACGAAGTCAAAGAGAATGGGGCGTCCAAAGAATTGAAAACGAAGATATCTCATAACGATGGTGCCGAATGGTCATATTTGTCTCCTCCTGTTGTTGACTCTAATGGTAAAAAATATTCGTGCAATCGTAAATCATTAGATGATTGTTCTTTGAATTTACATTCCTATACAGAAAGAGAAGATCCAACTAGAGATACTTACTCGTCAGGCTCAGCCATTGGTATGATGTTTGGTGTTGGTAATGTCGGGAGATTCATGAAATCAATGGAAGATGAAGAAACAGCCACATTCTTCACTAAAGATGGTGGTATCACTTGGAAAGAGGTTGCTAAAGGTAAATATATGTGGGAATTTGGTGATCAAGGTACCATCTTGATCATGGTCAAAGAAGGAAAATCAAAAAGTATTACATATTCGTTGGATGAGGGCGATACTTGGCAAGAACATCAGTTCTCTGAAAAGGAAGTTGAAGTATGGGATATTGCTACAGTTCCTTCGGATACTGCTCGTCGTTTCATGTTGATGGTGAGAGATGAGGATAAAGTTGATTCTGCATACACCTTAGATTTCTCTAGTGTTCAAGAACGTCAATGTTATTTAGATTTGGATGATGCTTCCCGTTCTGATGATTTTGAATATTGGACTCCAAAGCATCCATTCCAGGCTGATAACTGCCTATTCGGTCATGAAGCTCATTACTTACGTAGATCAGCCTACAAAATGGATTGTTTCATTGGTGCTGCTCCATTATCTAAAGGTTACCAGCAATTAAGAAATTGTACTTGTTCAAGAAGAGACTTCGAATGTGATTACAACTATGCCATTTCATACGATGGTACTTGTAAGTTGATCAACGGACTATCACCAATCGATAGGAAGAGCGTTTGTGATAGAGACCCTGATACTGTTGAATGGTGGGAACCAACTGGATATCGTAAAGTTCCAATGAGTACATGTAATGGCGGTTTAGAGTTAGACAAATGGGTTTCGCATGCATGCTCTGGTAAACAAGATGAATACGATAAAGAACATAATTCCGGATTACATGGTGCCACTATATTTTGGGTCATTGCCATCCCAATCTTTGTTTTCTTCACCGCCACTATATTTGTTTACGATAGAGGTATTAGGCGTAATGGGGGATTGGCAAGATTTGGTGAAATTAGATTGGATGATGATGACGATTTACATTTAATCGAAGAGAATAGAGTTGATGTTGTTGTTAATAAGATTGTTCTGTTTGGTGTTTATTCATTTGGATTCATGGCATCATTGAAACAAAAATTGTCGACTTTCTTGAAAAGAGGAATCTTCTCAAGATTTAGAAGCGACGCCAGCGGAGAATATGCAAGATTCACCACCGGTTATAACGACCGTATTGCTGACGATGAAGATGAATCCTTGTTTAGATACAACACTGATGATGACGACGCTCGTGAAATCGATAGCTTTTTAGAACATGGTATTTCAAACGACGTTGGAGACGATGAGGAAGATTCTGAGGATTTCACAACCGCTGATGATGTACCAGTGCAAGACTCTAATGACTTCAGACTTGACGATGATGATGAGGGAGATTTAGGTCGTTAGCTGCAATTATAAAAAAGTACATGTTCAAGAAATGCCTTTGTTTTCTACTGATTTGTTTTTTTGTTTTAATTTATTGTTTTTTCTTGTTGATCATACTTTCCATTTGGTTTATTACTAATTGATCAGTAACTGTATATACGTATACATATATTTGTATGATTATTTATCCGCATATCTTTATAGAAACATATCAAGTTTGTGCAACTGTTTGTAGACTGCAGCAATCGTAGTTGTCGCCGCAGGCTTTATGGTTTTTTTCTACAGGCGCTTGAATTCTGAAAGGGTTTGACTGAATCTCATCGAAAAGTACCGTTTAACTGGCACTTTGTTTGATTGTTTGATTGTTTGGTTTGGAAGTTTGTTATACTCCCTCTTAGAAAGCAAACTATACTCACAGATTTATAGAGCGTTTGTTCAAGAAATATATTAATACAACGGTTACTTACTCAAACAAGCAAAGGGAACACAAGGCTACTTCATACACAAAGACCATCTAAATTTTACAACCACCAAGAATGCTGAGAAGATCAATATCATCTATTCCAAGGTTAACAACAGCTATCCTGCGGAACAACATATATTCAACAGCATACATATCCACAAGATATTCGTCAACAACTACAAAGCCAGCTCCACCACGTCCATCACAATCGTACATCGAAACACTGGGCACCCAGCCTGACCAAGCCCCACTTGAGCCAATAAAACCAACAGAAGAAGACGAAGACAAGGCAAAACTAGAAAAGATCCTAACACGTAGATCCATTAGAATGAGTCTATACCAAATGTTTTTGATTATACTCG
This sequence comes from Ogataea degrootiae, assembly GCA_019232045.1. NCBI lineage: Eukaryota > Fungi > Ascomycota > Pichiomycetes > Pichiales > Pichiaceae > Ogataea > Ogataea degrootiae. The sequence goes on from JAHDIT010000015.1 coordinate 27,810, forward strand.
TTGGCTCATCGGTGCTTAACATTATGAGGGAGAAGAATTATATTGAAGAACTGGATGATGCTTATGCTGTTCGGTTTAAAAAATTTGAAAAATTGATTAAGGGTTTGGAAGATAAAGAAGATAGACTTAAAGTTGTTATTGAAGATGTTGAAGATGAATTGAAAAGTATTAATGAAAGATTTGAGATCTTCTTCGGTCAAAAGGGAATCAGTAAGTTTGATGGTGTCAGAGGTTTGAAAGGAAAGTCTGGGAAGTTGGGTAGTAGTGATGATAATGATGGGAAGGTCGAAGTTTTGGAAACGTTCTTATAATTAGCTTGTTGACTGGTGTTCTTATAATCTACTTTTGAAATTAATGTGTATATATGTGGGTAATAGATAATTAAGAACGTTGTTTTAAAAAGAATATAAAAAATTCAAAAGACTTATATGTGGGAAGTTATGCACAAAACAAATTGTATTGAAAAGTAAGAACAGAAAAAAATCATTAGAATACACAAATTAAAAATTATAAATTATAAAAACATCACAAATAGCTCATATTAAATATTCACTTGATCTGATAGAAATAAGAAGGATTGTATAGTAAGTATATATATACGTATATATAAATATCAAAGAATAATAACAAGACAGTAAAAAATAAAGCAAGGTATAGAATAGGAAGAAATAATATATTAACTGCACATTATCAAAGGAAAAGAAGAGCAAACAATAAATTAAATGAACACAAACGATACGTTAAATCACCCATCATTTGAATTGGGGTTGTTTTTGTTTACATTAGACTTGAAATTGGAATTGTTGTTGCTGTTTAGATTAGGGTTAGTATTGGTGTTATTATTGGAATTATTATTGGTGCTTAAGTTATTAGTGTTCTTTTTATTGCTGCTATTCCCAGTTGTGCTTCCAACAATAGTAGAACTGGCTATGTTCTTCTTGAGTCTAGCCTTCGGTGAACTTAAAACAGATTTTGGCGTTACAGCACTACTTTTGCTTTGACCTTGACCTGTAGTTTGTTGCTGTTGTTGACCTTGATTTTGGGATGTTGCAGGTGTATTCGGATTAACATCAGGCGATGTCATAGCACCCCCAGGTGTAGTTGAACTGTTTGTACCAGGTGTAATGGTGGAGGTATCGAATCTTTGATTATTTGGAGATAACGTGAATGAATGATTATTTGTCCTTTGTTGGTTTGTAACCGGTGAATTGTTACCGTTTTGTGAATCAACTGATGATTCGTTACTAGCTTCATTCACTAAAGTATTTGCAACTCCATTCAACATGGCAGCGGTATTACTGTTTGCTATTTGTTTATTATTTCCATTTAGATTGTTCCAGCCATTGTTTGAATGGTCACCTAATAAACCAGGAATATTTCTTAAGACACCATCGATCTTCTCTAATGCATCACTTGCAATGTCAAAAGACTTAGAGTTAACTTTCAAAATCCATCTATAATCATATAGTTGCTGCTTGTATGAATTAGCTTCTTGAACTGTGTCAGAAGTAACGTATAAAATAGTTGCAAAAATACCAATCAATGCAAAATTATTAACTGCTGATGATTGCCAAAATGACTGAATATGCTCCGCTTTCAAATCCCTTGTAAATTCAATTGACGCTGCTAATCTTGTTTTAGCAGCATTTCTACAAACTTTAACCAATTCTGGTGGGCATGAGTCCTTTTGAGAATTTAAGCAAGAGATTATACGACGATGTAAGGTAATTTCAACCGCAAAGTATGCCAATTGTAAATAGCCATTTGAATTGAATTTTCTTGGTTTGATTGAATTCATTTGTAAAGTTTTTGGTAAGGAATGATACCAGTCTCTTAATTTCAATTGTAAAGGTTTTGCCAGTTTTAGAAGTTGATCAATTGCTTTAACATTTTCCATACTTGCCATGGTAAAAAAGGTATCCAAAATCTCGCTTAAAATTTCAGATAAGGAAATCATTTCCCTAAATAACGCTTCACCATTTTCAAAATCGGCAGAACCTTCTTTTAAATCATCTAAATCACCAGATTTTTCAGGGAAATCTTCACTTGAAACTTTACGAACCAGCCAATTTCTGCCTTCCAAAATATGACTAGGTCTGGATTCAATTAAAGAGGACCATTTATCCTGAACATAAACTGCCCACGCTAGACGACGTCTTAAGCCTCTTTCCCATTTAGGTAGTCTCCAGTGGGCACAATCCAATCCTAAACCTAATTCTTCAGCTAATGCAACGACTTGTGAACATAATAACCAATTGTTATCTTGAGTTCCACCGGTTCTGCATTGCATTAATAATAATCCGGCTTGAACAGCACTCAATTTCGGTCTTTGAATAACATCAGAGAATGTTTTCAACGCGAATTTATGTAGTGAAACAACGTTAGGCTTCGGAAATTGGGATAAATGAGGATCATAATCCCACCATTGGATAGCTAAACAGTACACAGCTGCTAATAATGGAGCGCCGAATTCACGATGAGTTCTTGAATATTTTTCCAGAACAACTTTTTTATGTAGAATTGGAAATGAAGGGTGAACTGTTCTAAAATAGAGGTCAATTAGTGATTGTCCATGAGGTGCTATATATCTTTCGACGGAATCAGCATCCCACTCGGATCTTTCGTATAAATCTTCAGTGTAGTCATCTCTTAAAGTGAATTGAACATTACTTGAAACTTTTCTAATAGAATTTGTTTTATTTAACTGAAATTGATCAATTTTATCAAGACTGATTCTATCCAAAAACACAGAATCATAAATCGATGTTGGGCCAACATAAAAACTTGATCTAGGATATTGTAAACTCAATGTTTTCTTCAATAGTGAATGGCCTTGCATTGTTGCATAATCTTTGATCGGCAAAGTATCACGAACTTGAACATCTGGAGGTGGTATAATTGAAGGGTCTTCAAATTTCATTCTTTTAACATTATCATCGTTTGATGGAGTCATGTTTCTTTTGAGAGAATTGTTTGAATCTTTGAAAGTACATTTTAAACCTTTTGTTTGACACATTTTACAAGTCGTTGAATCTAAAAGCATAACACATTTAGTTTTTCTTCTTCTACAGTGATCACAAGGTCTAACTTTGGTTCTTGGTTGAGGAGGGTCATTCTTGTTTCTTTTATTTGTATTAGCGAGATTTGATTGCTGATAAGAAGGCGTTAGTTGGCTAGGGAATGGAGACATTGGTGTAGTTTGCTGAGGCGGTTGCATTGAAGACATATCATGCTGTGGATCCATCAGCTGTGGTTGAAGCTGATGTTGCGGCTGCTGTTGTTGTTGCATTTGGAATTGAGTCATTTGTTGCTGGGTGTTAGGCTTGAAATTTGGGCTATGAATCATTTGCTGAGGGTTAACGAATGGAGGAATGAAGTTTGGAACTATACCTGAAGATCCATTATAGGGCAATGTAAATTGATTTTGAAGTTGTTGAGATAAAGGAGAAGGTCCCATGTGCATTTGACGTTGCTGTTGATCCGAAGGGCTATTACTTTGTTGCTGTTTTTTTCCTGTGTTTTGTAGATTGGACCTTCCTTTGTTCGAACTTGCGGAGGTATTTGTTGGGGTATCTCCGCTGTTATTCGGAGTGCTGGCAGTATTATTATTGTTGTTTGTGGCGGAAGAAGTAGAGTTTCTGGTAGTTGATAGACTTTGATCCAGTAGCATATTTTGATACAGTTGTAAATGGATTGCATAATCAGCAGGAGAAGCAGGCGTTACTACGGGATTAATTATTGGAGAAATCACGTTCGAATGGTTAATGTTGAAGGGAGTGTTATGACCAGACATATCCATTTGTATTGAGGGATCAGCTAGGAAATTGAAATCTGGGTTGTCATTCCATTGAGAATAATCGAAATTGAAATTGTTGGCAGAATTAGAGTGGTTGTCATTATTTATATTTGTTGAATTTGGAGGTTTTAAGTTATTTGACTCTGTGTGGTTTGTGTCCGTATTTGATTTGCTTGTTGACGAGTTGCTGTTGTTGTTGTTCTTGCTGTCGTTATTGTTATTGTGGTTGTTGTTGTTGTTGTTAGGGTTAGATGAGGAAGAGTCGCTCTTTTGCTGTTGGTCTGGTTGCGCTGCCATCAATGTATTGATTGTATTTGATTGATAGGTTTGTAATTGATGATTGAAAACAGTAGATCAATATTTGGAGATAATAAGGACGGCGTAAGTATATACAGATAGCTTGAGCGAAAATCAATATGGAGAAATTTGGCAAGCACTGCAGCAGACAAGGAAAACTACCTTGGGGAATATAATAATGATATATGAAATGATATAAGAAAGATCTAAAAAGATTGGGCTATACGGAAGAATTGAGACCAAAAAAGGCTAAATCAAGAGCAAAAGAAAACGCAAACGCAAAATTGGGAATTGGGTGTAAATGGGGTTTACAGGGAAAGGGGAAGGGAAACAGTGAAGGGATGAGATGATGAATTATCGTGAAGCGATGGTGGTTTCTTTTCTACTTTCACAAACAAACAAACAAAGGAAATAATTTCATCAATCTACGAAAACAGCGCTTTTTGGAACACCCGCCACATCTAGTTTGCACAGCCACTCTTACTTCCAATCCACCAGCCACTGAAATAGATTCCCTCTTCGCGGGCTGCGTAACCGCCACCGTTTGTATTCTCTCACCTACTCATTCGTTACAACAAGTACATTGTCACAAACCTTTTCATTTTTGGAAGAAAAGAAAAATCTTTTTGTTGTGAGGACAACAACATCAAACTTTGTAAACGTACAAATGAGTTAATAATGTGGATTCAATCGATTAAACCGCTATTGCCTTTTATCTACTATTGCTTCTGTTCTTACTTTACATTCTACAATCCATTAATTAATATCATATCATATCAATTAAGAAAAGTTCACAGTTTGTTTATACATCCTTTTTCTTTTCATTCTAACTTTTTATTAACCTCCTATTTTTTTATTTGAGTTCTTTTTTATACCACTTTTTTTTTATTTGTCTTGTGTTTTTTTCTTTATCTGATTTTCATTTAAATTTTTAAAGTTATATTCAAAATAATTCAAAATCAAAAGCAAAAACCAAAAATTCAGTCAATTTAATAATATATCCTGCGTTCATTTTTTTTTTCAATCAAAAATAAGAACAACATTTCTTCAATTTTCAAAGAAAGAAAAATCACCCCACATACTTAAATCAAAATGTCTACAGATTCTGTTTCCGAACAACCAGCTGCTCCAGCTCCTGTTGAAAGTTCAAGTGCTCCTGTTGCCCCTGAAGAACAACAGCAACAACAACAGCAACAACAACAGCAACAGCAACAGCAACAACAACAAATTCCAACCGATGAACAACAACAGTCCGTCATTACTCCAGCTTCCGCTATCGAAGGTGGTCGTGAATTATCAAAAACTGTTTTATACGTTGGCGGTATTCATAAATCTGTTACTGAAGATATGTTAAGAGATTTATTCTCTTCCTTGGGTTCTCCAATTCAATCAATTAAATTATTGTACGACAAGAATTCTCCAGGTTTCCATTATTCATTCATTGAATATTCTACAAATGAAGCTGCCACTAGTGCATCAAGAGCTTTTAACGGTACAATTTTAGCTAACTGTCCGTTAAAGATTTCTTGGGCTTATCAAACTCAGCAATTAAAGGCTGGTGATGCTTACAATTTATTTGTTGGTGACTTGTCGCCAGAAGTCAACGATGAATCTTTATCCAAGGCATTCAACTCTTTTGCTTCTTTCATTCAAGCTAACGTTATGTGGGATATGAAGACTGGTAGATCTAGAGGTTACGGTTTTGTTTCTTTCAGAGATGCTCAAGATGCTGATAGATGTTTACAGGCAATGCAAGGTGAAATTTTATCAGGTAGAGCTATCAGATTAAACTGGGCTGCTCATAAATTACCAAATCAAACTCCACCTCCAGGTTTAAACATTTCTCATCATCACAATAACAACATGCAAAATGGTGGTCAATTACAAGGCGGTCAACAGGGTGTTAACAATTTGCTATCTCAACCTCAATTATCTGGTTCTAAAAATCCACAACAAGGTCAGCAAGGCCAACAACAGCAAGGTCAACAACAAGGTCAACAACAAGTCCAACAAGGTCAATTAGGTCCACAATCTTATGAAATGGTTTTACGTCAATCACCAAACTGGCAATGTACTGTCTACTTAGGTAACCTTGCCCATTTCACAACCCAGAATGATTTAATTCCATTGTTACAAAACTTTGGATACATTGTTGATTTCAAGTTCCACCCTGAGAAGGGTTGTGCTTTCGTTAGATACGATTCACATGAACGTGCAGCTTTAGCTATTGTTCAATTAACTGGTTTTACTATCAACCACAGACCATTAAAATGTGGTTGGGGTAAACAACAAAACAATGGTCCTAACCCAATGAATTATATGTACAGACGTTAAGTTTGTTTTGTTACATATGATGCTACAAAAGTTCTAACATTATTTTGTCGTGTTTCTCTTTCCTTTTTTGCAAATTATGCTTTTATTATAAGTTTTTGGTATATCACCTCTTATTTTTTCCCTCTCCCCTCCCCCCTTTTTTTGCCCCAAGAATCTTGTGGCTTTTTCCCTTTTTTTGACATATTGTATTACCTTTCATTTTTTTCCCTTGTTTTTGACCTTTTTGAATCTTTGAGCGACCCCGAAATGTTGTTGTGCTATTGATTTATGTTTTTTTCTCCTTGTGTTGTTAAAATTGAGCGTTAATTACTGTATTGTTTTTTTTTTGAATTTTGTTCCTTATTTTTGTTTTTATGTTGTCTTTTTGCCCTAAAAAAATTATATACTTTCCTGTTTATAATATTAATTTATTATATCGATTATTGAAGTTTTATTCTCTTTGTTGTTTTCCTAGGTCGTAAAACCGTAGAAATCTAAAGCAATTAAGAAATTAACAAAGGATCTTTTTTGTATTAACTTTGCAGAGTATGGTTAGATTCTTGTGGTTCAACAGACGAGTATGATTTCATCCTCAACAAGGCAATAAAGTAAACTTTTTTGTTTACAAGAAAAGCACTAAAAACGGGAATCTATAATTGGTCTGATTCATACAAACTTATTAAGGAATATCTGATACAATAATCAGTACAGGTGTACAGCGTATCAGTAAAATGAATACAGTCTTTAGAGTTACATAATGGAACAGTTTAGATCTAAAGGTATTAATTATCCAAAAACGATAAATATTACTATCACCACCATTATTATATAAAATTGCTTTACATTAAAAAAAGAACTACATATATAAAAAATTAAAACAGTTGATCGAAACAAGAAGTAAATATTATCATTTTCTTTCAAATGCAACTTGTGCTAATGCATCTAATGCGCTCAGACCTGCAGAATGATTAGACTGCTGTTGTTGTTGTTGTTGTTGTTGTTGTTGTTGACGAGGATGATGAGGCTGTTGTTCTTGGTTTGAATCTTGAGGTGGTGCAGGATTCATTAAGTTAGCAAAAGGATTTGATCTCAGTGGGTGTGGTTGTGGTTGAAGCGATGGCTGCTGTTGGTTTAAGGGAGGCACAGAGTAGGGTAGATGAGGTTGTTGTTGCTGGTTTTGTTGAAGGTGGATAGGCTGTTGAGGTTGGGTGTTTGCAACAGAGAGAGATGATTCGTCATTTAATAAATTCATAATATTTGACCTTGGTTTTGGGACAAAAGTTGGTGTTGTTAATGGTGGTAAATGGCCAGGTAATCTCAATGTCGGAGGGTCCGGTGATTGCTGTGGTTGTTGCTGTTGCTGTTGCTGTGGTAACCAATCATTCAATAGCGATGACATTCTTAAAACATTTGATACTGGTTTTGCAGTAGGGATAACTGATGGATTTGAAGCATATGAAGATGATTGGTAGGCCGAAGATGGTGTAAAACCGGTTAGCAGAGATGGAACTGATGGTTTACGGGATGAAGATCTTGAGCCGTTCGAACTTGTCGCGTCAATAGGAGGAGATATGATATGTTGTTGTTGTTCACCTGTTGAGGATGACGGGTAGTATGTATGTAAAGGAGGTAACTGATTCAGCCCTTGTGGTTGTGATAGGGGTGAAGAGGCGAAGGCAGTAGTTGTACTTGATGCTGTAAATGTAGGCAATGGACGATCGTAAAAATACCCTAATGGAGGACCAGTTTGACCTGGGATGTTAGAAGTGGTATGAACAAGTGGTGCTATGGATATTGTCGCGTTAGATGCAATTTGGCCAATAGTAGTAGCGGCATCTCTTGGAACACTGTGTAATTCGGTTTTGATAGCGGTTTGATTACCATTATCTTTGGATTTTTCCTCATCTTTTCTTAAATCAGCAGTGCTAGCCATGTTTTCCCATTGATTATTTTCATTCAATCCACGTTGGTAATAATTTCTTACCATTGTTGAAGTCTTGGAACCAATATGTCTCGAAATAGTTTCCCAATCCGTTCCAAATTGTTGTAATAATGCAGGAAACATATTAATTTCTTGAACTGACCAATAACTAGTGATATGCGATTTGTCTTTATGATGATGGGCTGATGATGATCTGCTGTGTTCTTTCTTCTTTTCAGAATCATCGCTAGAAGATCTTAGTTGCTGTAAAGAGGTATTTGGAATTGGAATACTAGCTTGTGGGTTACTAGTGACTTGGTGAGGCTGTTGTACTTGTTGTTGTTCAGTTTGTAAACTATAATATTGCGGCATAGGTTGTTCGACGTTGAGTTGGTTAGTACGTAACAAATTATTTGTAACAACAGTATTTGGTTCCACTTTCAATTCAACTACAACTTCTTTTTGTTGTGATTGGTTTCTAATGATTGAATCAACCAATGGTTCTTTATCGTTTTCACCCGTTAAAGAAGGTTGATATAAAGGTTGAGATTGTTGTTGTTGTTGCTTCTTTCTGCCTCTTTTAATCTTTTTGATAGGTTCATTTTCTTGCTTGAAAGTATCCTTTGTCATTGGAGGTGGAGTGGGTTGAGCAGAAACTTCTTGGGCGGAGCTATCATCATTTTCAGCCGCTGAACTTGAAGGAACGTCATTAATGATTAATCTCCGTTTCTTTGATTCGCTGGAATCATTAGTAGACTTCTTTCGCTTACTAGTGGATATAACAGTAGTAAGGACGCCTTCGCTTCCTTGTCTTTCTTCAGCTTCATGTGCATTACTTTCACCAGAAACTAATCCGCCATTTGAGTCAGTAACATTTGATGAAACGTCAGGAGTCAGAGTGCCATTTCTAGTTTTGACTTCCTTGATCTTTTTCTTATTTGCTGCTGCTTTCCTAGTTGTTCTTCTATTTCTGTTACTAACAATATGTTTATAATTTGTTCCCTTTTTAGATTTATAATAATGGAGAACACATTCTTCAGTTGTTCTCAAACCGCCCATATAATTTGAAATTCTACCAAACTTTTTTGGCCACATTGCATAAGCTTCACAGAATTTTTCGTGTTCAGCTTCAGTAAAAGTATCAATTGGGTCATGGCTAATCCTTTTGGCCCAGTTTTCTTTATCTTTAACTAAATTGTTTGAGTCCAAATATTTGACCGTTCCATATTTAGAAATGGGGTCCATTATCATATCAGGAATAGTTGCAGATCCATATTGAGCCTTAACTAAAGGGTCTTTTTCACGTTCCCTTTCCAAAGATTCTAAAATTTCCATAAATTCTGCTTCAGTACGAACAGTATCACCATGATGTCTACCACGGCGAGTCGAAGATGAAGATGAAGATGGGTTATTTGGTTTTTCAATCGAATTAGGTTGAGGAAATTGAGGCTTTGATAAATCATTGACTCCATCATTTAAAGTTGACTCTTCTTTAGATAATTGATAAAATCTGTTCAACTGTTGTTCCATTTTAGAAGTCTTTAATCTCCAGTAGTGGTTTCTTGAGATAAACTCGTCAGTTAGAATCAAAACCTTGTCATTAATAATTTCATCCATATCCATCAAAGTTTTCAAGATTTTGGGTCCATCTGCTTGTTTGAAAATTAAAATTGAAGGATCATAGAAATTGTATTGTTTCAAATCAACAACTTTATTCTCTGTTAAATAAGCCAATTTGGATCTTCTATCTTTCAATGGCCGCTGTTTCAATTCATATAGTTTGTCTTCGACTCTATTCATAGGGAATATACAACCCTTAACGGTTTCCTGTCGCTGAAATTCTTCGGAGGTAGCTACAATGTCGGTCTTTTCTTGGGTGATATTCAGCTCAGGAACTTTAGAATCTTCATGTTTGACAACTTGTTCAAATCCCGATTTGATTTCATTGTTTTCATCTGTGCCTATGGATTCCTTCTTGATTGATTCACTTGCTTCAGGAGTAATGAGAGCTTCGCTTTCTTCTCTATCGGTGTCAGTCATTCCGACATCAGTGTCCTTACTTTCAATTGGTTCCTTGAATGTAGCCTTGATCGATTCTTCAATAGATTGAGGAATAACATCCTCAATTACATCGACTTTCTTGGTTTTGTTGCTATCTTCTTTATTTGTCGTCTCTTTCTTGTTTGTCGTCTCCTCCTTGTTTGTCTTCTCTTCCGTTGTCGTCTCTTCTATTATTGGTTCTTTGGAAGGTTCTCCATTTATTTTTACAATTTGTTTAGAGGATTCATTAGATAACGGCACGTTAATAACTGTCATGACGTCTTTATGTATGTCGTCTTGTTCAACTTCCAGAATACTTTCGCCTTCTTTGGTGGCCTCACGTTGTATTTCCTTCTTGATTTCAATGACTTCAGCTTTATTCATATCAAGTTTTCCCATAGGTTTAGTAGTACCATCTTTATTAGCAATAGTTATAGATTCTTTTGGTGATTTACTCCGACTATTAGAACTGTAGCTATTTTCTCCTCGATGATGATTGTCTGATGGAATTGGTGTAATTGCTCTTGCTTTGGCAGGGAATAAATCTTCTTCGTTAGCTTTATTGGATAACTCGTGGTTTGGTGATAGTGATTCTGATTTCAGTTTATGGGAATCTTTACTTGTCGAATGTAAACTGGAATAATCTCTTCTTAGTTCATTTGGTATTCCAGATGACGGACGATCCGATATTGAGTTACGTTTCGTAGAAGAAAAAGATGGATACGTTTGATGGTTATGCTGCTGTGATGATAAACTTTGTTGCTGGGTTTGAGGGCCATATGTATTGGTTCTATTGTAAAATGCATCCCCGTTTTCATACTCTATATCCCTTCTGTGTCTTCTGACGGTTGGTCTTGAGCCCGTAGATCCATTCGAGTTTGGTAGAGAACCATAAGGGTCCCTATAAGAGGAAGATGCTGATGAATTTCTTGATAGCCTAGAGTCTCTATCATTTCTTTCTGGCATTTGTCTTTCACTGCTACTACTCACAGAACGGCTATATCGTGATTCTGGTTTACCCATTATTAAGTCGCCGCCTCTGTTATGTGGTGGTCCCCCAATCAAATCTCCTGATCTCTTACCGTAAAGATGCGTATCATAGTTATCATAATTTGAATACTTAGTGCTGAATCCAGAAGGTCTGTTGCCATTACTTATAAGGTCATCAGAAGCGGAATTTGGTCTGTAAGAATCATAAGGATCTGATCTAAAATGGTCTCTATCAGGATAATCATTGTTAGAAATATTTGCTGAAGCTGCCAAAGAGGTCGAAGAGCCATATCTTCCATTTGAATTTAATGGGGCTTGATTTGAACCAGATGATCTATAATAGTTTGAATTAGCTGATGGGTTAATATTTCCATTCAAAGATTTATCCCTTGGGTTTATACCGTTATTTCCAGCACTTCCGATGCCACGATATCCTGTTGATCTTCTAGGTGGTCCATTGTTCGAATAACCATTCCTGCTGCTGTAGGATAAATCTTGATGGCTGTTTGATCTATAAGACGAGTAAGCTGTGGGGTCGTTGTTGGCAGTTGATGAGTTTGTGGGTATATTAGAAGAAGAAGAGTTTATTGTTTGATTGGGGCTTGAAGAGGATTCTTGTCTTCTTGAAGAAAATGGATTCAATGAATTTGGAATTGATTGTTGCTGCTGTTGTTGTTGCTGACTAGAATACGAAGGGTAATTGTTTGGACTTCCTGTATTATTATTGGAGTAAGGAAATTTCTTATTTCGTTTCACTATTTCGTCTTTATAGTAGCGGTTTGATTGGTTGTTATAACCTCTTTGTTGATCAGCTGGAGACATCTTTGATTGTCCTTTCTTCTTTCTGTAAAAGGATCTGAGATAGAATTATTCAATATATTTCTAGCTTAAACAGTTATGTTTTGTATTATTCAATTAAAAAGAATATAAGTTAAATCAGGATAATTAATCTAAATGAGATTCGGTTAATAATCAAAACAATATAAGCCAAAGGTTTGTTAAAAAAAGATATAATTAAGTATGTTAAGTTATATATATATGTACAGTTGAATATAACTTGAGTGTCGGAAAAGAAGAACTTCTAAAGAGAATTATCTTTTAAAGCTCTCAATGTTTTACTTTGAAGGAGTGATATTTTTTGGACTTAGTTCGTTAAAGCTATTAAATAAAATGAAAGAAAGGAACAAAGAGACCAAATAAAGATAGAAAAACACACTTTGTTTGCATTTTTAAAGATATCGAATTTCTGTCATAATAGTCGTCTTTAAAAGAGCGAAAAACAAGAATTTTTTAAAAAAATTACAGACGACGGGCAAATTGACGTTTTTCTTTATTTATTTATTTTTTTATTTCATTTGTTCAATTGTCATTTTCTTTTTTTGTAGAATATATCGTAATTTATTAGTTTGCCACTATGTAGTACGCAAGTAAACAAGACTCTATATATATTATGAGATAAGATTAAAACAACTATCTAGAGTAGTGGAATGTGCCGTTAAGATTGCTCTGCTTTGTTAGATAGATAGAGATAGATACCACTAAAGTTGCTGGACTACTGTGGTTGGGTCTATTTGAGTCATTTGCGTCTATCGGCGTCTATCGGCGTCTACAACCAGGCAATTATTTGATGGTTGGTTGTACAGAGATGTAAGTGAACCATACGACTGAACTGCTGGAAATAAGTTATCTTCAAATAGTTAGAGCAATATCATCTATTCTATATGTAATAGTAAGATAGCAAGTTGCTTGCGGTAAAGAAGAAGTAGGCATGGCTTATGATGGAACTAAAAAATGGCCAGATACTACTTATACTCAATTGGTCATGTAAACATTTGAACTTCACTTTGTCCGGGTAACTAATTATGTAATAGATGACGTAACCAATTGATTAAAACAGGTTAAAAACTTATATTGCCCAATTAGGAAATAATAATGCGTGTTGCATTTTCCACGGCTGTGTAATTTATTTCGAAACTTGTTTCAAAGGAGCTTTCCTGCTTGATCTAACCTCCTTAGCTATGCCTCCATATATCATATCGTGTTTCCAGTTCTTTCTTTTGTAGTTCACTTACTGACTCATAAAATTCATCCCCCCATATATCAATACATTAACTCAATAAATTGATACAATCAACAGATGGCATCTAAAAGAAGATATTCTTTCATTTATGATTTTGATTCTGATACCGAAGATGATACTCTTCTTCAATCCAACGGCTCTCTACCGTCTATGAAATTACAAAAATTGGCAAATATCTCGGAAACCAATATATTGAAAGAGTCATCTTTGATTCCATCATCAAATAACAACCTCAAAAATGATAACTTGCAAAATAATAAAGTCGATAAAATCAGCAGCAGCAATAACGAACCAATATTAACTGGTTTGATATCCCCCCCAGTGACACCTGAAAAGAAAGATCGTATAATTGGTATAGACCCATCTAACTCAAATTATGGTTTAACAACTCCAATCAGGCCATCTCCAAGAAGATTGAATTTCAACGAATCTCCATATTCAAAGGCAAAATTATTATTCATGCGTGGTTGCGATAATTCCAATTCTGTTTCAATTGACAACGATTACATTTTACCAACAAGAGAAAAAGAAGCTAAATTATTATCATCATACATCAAAACATCTTTGTTGAACAATAAATCAACTAGTATATATATTTCTGGTCCTCCTGGCACTGGTAAAACTGCACAAATTACATCCACTATTGATTCATTATTGGGAAACAATTTTACTAATAATGAAGCTAAAATTCATGAAATCTCGATTGATGGCAATTTGAGACAGTTCAGAATTTGTAAAATCAACTGCATGACAATTAGAACACCAAATGACATATTCGATTCCATTCATACAGCTATTTGTGGCACTGTTTCTTCGTCGGCACCTAAAAAAACGGCGCAACAATTAAAAGATTCACTACTGGCTTCAAATTCAGTGATGACAATTATTATATTGGACGAAATGGATAATTTAATCAATAAAAATCAACAAATTTTATTCGAGTTGTTTTTATGGGCGTCCCCAAATTTTGCAACTGAAATTAATAATCCAAAAATTGTCCTAATTGGTATTGCAAACGCATTGGATTTAACTGATAGATTCCTACCAAGATTAAGAGCAAATAGAATCCAATCCAAATTAATTCAATTCTTACCTTATTCATCGGATCAAATTAAGTCTATTATAACCACTAAATTACTATCTTTGTTACCACCAGCTGCTACTGGTAGTAAACCGACAATCCCACCAATTGTTCATCCGTCGGCGATTCAATTATGTTCCAAGAAAGCGTCATCGAATACAGGTGATCTACGTAAGGCATTTGATATAATCCATAGATCCATTGAATTAACCGAATCAATGACGCTAGAAAAATTATCATATGAAGAATTTAATAACTTGACGTTACAAACAGCACCAAAAGTTATGATTAGTCAAGTTTCAAAAATTTGTAATTTATCATTCAATTCGAACTTCAATAGTATTTTAAGTAAATTAAATTTACAAAATAAAACAGTATTATGTTCATTGATAAAATACGAGGAAAATATCAAGAATAACAAGTTAAAAAATAACAGGTTGACAATCAATTCGTTTTATGAATTTTATTCAACGAAATTGAACATCGACAAGTTAATTGGATTATTGAAAAAAGAAGAATTTTTAGAAATTTTAACTACCCTTGAATCTTCTTCATTGATTACAATTTCATTGACTTCCGATGTTTCATCTGGTTTGAAAAGGAAAACGGTGTCAGGTGGTATCAATATGGTTAATAGTAACTTTGGTTTATGTATTATTAATTCCAAAATTCCAAAGCTGGAAGTTCTAAAAATTGTTGATGACATTGGAATTTTGAAAAACATTTTAAATAACAATCCTCAAATGTTTTAACTTGTTATATAGATTTTATGTACTATATTTTTGATTGGCCTTCCAATTACCAAAAAAAACTATTAATAATAATACAAAATAATTAATTTCAAATGAAATGAAGTGTATATCTAGTTTAGTATCCAAAAAAATACAAAAAAAGGTAGTGAGTAAATGAAAACAAATAAGAGTAAATCATAATAAATAGAATTTGCAAGCAAAGTAAGCAAGAGAGAAGAATTGAAGAAATAAACAAGAGAATCGAAGAAGATTTTAAAAAAACCAAACACTTTAAAACAAAAATAAAAAGCCATACTTGATAACAAATTTAATAATCATGAAGAAAATAAGGGTACCGTACCGTAATCAATTTAATTGTTTAGTTTACACTATATCCTCATTTCTTTTATATGTTTCTCTCTCCATCTTTTCACTTGTTTTAATTTCTTCCTTCAATTTATCAGCGTAATTATTGTTTGGGAAATTAGGGTTCGTCCAACCTTTTTCAGCATCACCTTCCTTTAAGAACTTAGCAAATGGATAACTAGATAATGTTCTAACGGGAGTCTCTTCTGTTATTAATCCTTTTTCTATTTGTTCACCAACTAATTTATCCAAGTAAGGTAGCAAATGATCTCTGAAAGCTTCGAAATTCTTGTACTTGATAATACTTTCTGGTGCTTCGTAAATGATCTTTCTAATTAATGAAGGAATTAAAGGTTCATCCTTCATTTCTTCAATTGAATAGAAAACGGGATGGTTGGTAAAAATAATAGCCTTTGATTTTGGTAATCTTCTTAAAGTTTGTCTTTCAACTCTAACGTTGAATTCAGTTGGTTCAACATCAGAATTAACTTTGTCACCTGCCTGTAGAGCATAAACGTTATTCAATAACAATCTATGATCCCAAGAAATATACCAAGAAGCTCTTTCGACTAAATCGGCAGGAGACATTTTAGCAAACCATTTTTCCATTGATGGCTTCAATTTTGTTTCATAGTATGGAACTTCAGTATGAATAACATCTAATGTTCTACCTAATTTATTTTTAATACCAAAAGAACCACCTGGGAATGGAACAGCAGCAGCCATTAGTCTATGAACACCATCGTCACCTTTTAAAACAATATAGAAATCTTCCTTAGCCATTTTAGAAACATAAACTAAAGGGTGATCCTTTAAAGGTAATGAGAAATCTAACACTTCACCAGTCAATTCATTTTTAACGTGCTCATAGTTATCTTCCGTTGTAAATAACAACGGATATCTAGTAGTTAAATGAGATTTAACCATCTCCATTAACTCCAAACAAGCCTCTTCAGAACCAGGTAGCCAATCAGTGTTATCTTTACCGTAGGT
Organism: Ogataea degrootiae; assembly: GCA_019232045.1. Lineage (NCBI taxonomy): Eukaryota > Fungi > Ascomycota > Pichiomycetes > Pichiales > Pichiaceae > Ogataea > Ogataea degrootiae. The sequence goes on from JAHDIT010000015.1 coordinate 44,418, forward strand.
ATGGTAAATTCTTTCTTTTTCCTTAATGTAATCATAATAGTATTTATCCATATCTAGCCAATGGTTAACATCCAATTTGAAAATAGACATAGTTTGATGGTATGGGAATCTGAATGGTCTCCATGGTCTATCATCCCTTGTTTTAACCTGTTCAGGAGTAATGTATAATGGAGTTGGTAAAGGTGGTAAAGCATTTGGGTCAGCATGGTACTTTCCCTTTTCTTTAGGAGTTTGTTTTTTAGTAGTCGATGATGATTTGTTGCATAGTGCTTTGATGTAGTTTCTTGATAAGTACAAAGTAACCCCAACAGCAGAACCAGCTCCTATTAGGTAGTATAAGTTAGAGCTTTCACCCATTTTTGTAATTATTGGTTATTAGTCACTTATTGATTGACTGATCAGTTGATACTTTAACATAATGTAGATTTTACTGAAAAAATAAAACAAGGTAGATCCTGATGAATCAAGAGGATAGTAGGTTAATTATATAGTGTCCTTATCTACAAGGAGAAATTCAATACTTGTTTCCTAAAAGGGTAAAAAGATGAGAGATAATCAAGTGACACATTGTTTAAATTGACAGTAAACAAGGTACTCTTTTACTATTTAGGGAAGACATTCTTCAGTTACTGTTTCTACCACGAGTTTGTCCAGTAAGTAAGAAAGTAGTTGGTGTGTGGTTCCCTGTTTATGTGAACTGTTGACAGCCCATCGCAAGGGAAGAAGAAGCCCAAATTCGGAGTTCGAGTCTTAAAACGGCTCTATAATTCTCTTGTCTTGTTTCTTACCTCTTTGGTTTGTTTTGGTTTGTTTTCTTTGTTTGCAAAACCAAAGGGAAAACATTCGAATTACATTCTTCTTTAATGGTGTGATTTTTTCGTGTTTTACATTCGTTCATTGTATTGTCATTTCAATAGTTTTTTAGTGTTGAGTACTCACGTCCAGTGAATCATCGTTGCTTCTCGTTATTTGTTAAATAAAAACACCCCAGAAAAATTCTTGGGAGTTTAAGTCCTGATCGGGAAACTTTCCAGGCTGTGTAAGACTAGGTATCAACAACACCATAAATGTTTACAAGTCTGTTTCCAGAGGTTATTTATCCATTGAGGTGTTGACTTCTTGTCATTGATATTTAATAATAAACACTAACATATACATCTACTTTTACATAATTGGCATACTTGCTCACCTATTGTATTCAACTCCAGTTACTCTCATCATATCCTCCCATCATCGATCCCCCATTTCCATTTGTCTGTTGTTGCTGTTGTCCGTTGATAACTCCATTACCAGAATTAACAACCCCACTTAATAGATTATCTTCACCAAATAAAATATCCATCAACTCTGTGTCTAACAATGAACTTAATGCACCGTTAACGTTCAGAGATGATGACGACGGTGTTGATGGGACAGAATCAACATTCTGTCCTCCACTGCTATTATTTCCATCGTCTACGTTATTAGTAAATTGAAAATTTGCTGAGGATCCAACTCTGGATTGTAATTGTGACTCTGTTAATAGAGGTTGGGATTGGGATCTTTGGAAATTCAACATTAAATCATCACTACTCAACTGATGGTGCTGTGTTGAAAATGATTCTTTTGGGTAATTGTCTAAATTTTGTAAATTGCTCTCACTTGAGTTTCTTGATTTCGAAAAATTTTGAAACAATGAACTGTAATTTCTTTGGATATCTGGAACGTCAGTTGTCGTTGGTTGTTGTGAGGGTTGTTGTTGCTGTTGCTGTAGTTGCATAAAATTAAATTGTGAAGCTATTGATGGTTGTGAACTTCCCTGTGGAACCGGTTGAATCATTGAGTTCGAGTCAATGTTGATACTATTATTCGAAATAACACTGAACCTCCGGGTATTTTCTGGTTCTTCTGTTTTCGATTTAGTTACCAAACTATTAAAACCCTTGGACGTTGAAATAGAAGGTGGCGGAGTTTGAGATTTCAAACCGGTCGCTGAACTTCTCTTTCTTTTCAATTTGTTTGGGCTTTCATCTGTTATACCTGAACCAGTATTTGCATTGTTTGTTATATTCATTTTCAGTTTTCTGTAATAACCTGGTATACCACCATTAACACTTGTTTTACCTGATTCATTTCTACCTTCAATTTTTTTAACGTTACTTGGTTTGGCATTATGGTCTTTAACTAAAACTTGAATGATACCTAAATCTTCTAATAAAGTTTCAATAATATCCGATATACGTCTCATCGTACCATCAATTTTGAATAGATTATTTAAAATTAATTTTCTAATTAAATTGATGGCACTCAATAGAGAATTTAGATTAATGTTATGTTCCTTATCCAAATATTCTAAATCAATCATTGTTTTGAATTTTTTTGACTCTTTACTTGAGCTTTTCAACAATATATAGGTTAATGTCAAAACCATGATTGCACTGTACGAATAGAAAATATCATAATATAATGTACCATTGAAAAATCCATTTGAATCCGTATAAGTCACAATCTCCGCAGTTCTTATTGAAGATTTGATACCGTTAACCAGTAAGGACATAATTGGATCATCCTTTGTAATTGTGAAATTTTGTATATTAACAATATGTAAGAACATTGGTAACGTCAAAGTAATAAAATAATAATGATATTGAATATGTAATTTTGGTTTATAACGTCTAACCGGTAGACTTTTATAATCTTTCCACTCCACAGGCAATTTGTCCCAGAAATTCTCTAATTTTTTTTGGAATAATAACGATTTTTCGATACTGGTTAAGCTTAAAGGTTCCTTTTGAGATTTTTTCCTGTTATCTAAAATTTGAAAGATGATTTTTGTTAATCTACAAGATTGGAAATAATAAATTCTAAACAATTCATCATTTTCTTCATCTTTCAAAAGTGGTAAATCAATATCAATTTCTTCCCATGGAATCGCACTTGCTCTTCCAAACGAGCAGCATAATGTAGTTTCAGCTTTTGTTAACGACCACATGATTCTTTTCATTTCATCAGATTTCTCATCGTTAAACTTATCAACAATTAATCTTCTATGTAATCCTAAAGATTTTGATTGAATCGCAGCCATTTGCATTAAACAATAACCAGATTCTCTAACTTTGATGCTTGATAAATAAACAGAAAATAAAATTAATAATCTAATACCATCCAAATTCGGAGTTAGTACAATATCTGACAGTGAAAGTTTAATAATATCAATATATCTAGCGATTAATTCATTATCAAGCTCGGCATCCTTAGGTAAGTTTTGTGGGTCACTATATTGTTGGAATCTTCTACCCAAGATCCAAACCATATAAACACAACAGATTTCAGAACTACCGATTCTCATTGCAATATGATTTGAATTGGATTCTTTTTTAGTTGATTCTTCAGCGGTATTTGAAATTTCTTCCCAAAATATCTCATAGCGTTCTCTAAATTTAAAGTTGTTAAATATATAATAATATGGATGAACTTTTTCAAAAAAAACATTCATATAGTTATCAGCCTCTTTTCTTTTCAATAAATTAATTAGTGGGAACCTATCGACGTTAATAGTATCTAAGTTGTACAGATGAGTTGGATATTGATAAACAGGTTCGTTCTCTGAAGTTATTGTTTGAACTGATGCGTCCCTAATATCTTGAGTCGATGTAGGTGGTTTCAAATTGTATGATCTTTTAATTATAATGTCACATAATCCATTCAATAATGATGCAGTACCAAAATTTCCAATAAAGTGTGTATTTCCAAACCTATCCATAATCAATCTTTCGCTGTCATAATTTGAATTTGCTTTGATCTTGATATAAGGTGGTAGTTTAGGAGGTGGATGGGAGGTTGCAAATACTTTGTTTACCGGGATTATTGTGGTTGGTTGATTCGATGTAGCAGATGTTGTTTCATTTGATGAAGATGAGGGAGGAATTGAAACATTTTCAACCTTTGGTTTTTTGGTACTTTTTCCTTCATCACTTTCTTCCTCTTCTTCATTTCCGACGTCCTGTTTATTCATTTCATTATGTTGGCTGGCTGCCGGAATTTCACCTGCTTCGGCAGCTGCATCAGCTAAATCTTTTAATCCGGAACTGATATCTTCATCAGTACCGTCCAAACTAGGCATTTCAAACTTGAAGCTTTTACCTAGTTCCATCAATTCTTCAATATTATAGACATCTTTATCCGGAAATAAGCCAGTCACTAAGGCTAACAGACATTTATAATGTAATGTTATATTTTCAATCGGTCCATAAAACCGTTTCTTTCTTGGTATACTGGTAGTACAAGAAACTCCTGCTTTTGAACATTGGGCACAAGGTGTTATATTATCAAACTTCAGATCATTATTTTGTATACGTTTACACTTTGTTTTCCTTAGTTTGCATCTATCGCATGAAAACAGCGCTCTCTTTCTATTCTCTGTGGGGACTATGCGCCTTCTTGTTTGTAACTTGGTAGATTGTGGTTGTGTTGATAGGTGATGTAGCTGGGGTGACATTGCGGAAGGGTACTGTTATATATCCGATAGAGCCACGCCTGTATGCTAGTTGGTATTTTTATAAAAATGAATGAAAAATTGCTGGAATCAAAAGGTGTATCTGTAACACCAACGTGGATTATCTAGATAACTAATTAAAATAGTCAATAAGTGGCACGCTAAGACATTTAGTGGTATATATCATCAGATCACAAGAATCGACATTTTCTTGTTCATCCCCAGGTTGTCATGTCGTCATGTCAAGCTCAACTTCAAATTTTTTGTGATTTGAAATTCTCATTTTTTTGAAGGCGGTGTTTTTGTTCTATATTGTTTTGCTCTAGGTCATGTGTGATAACGAGATATCAATCCAAAAAATATAAACTGGGGTTATTCTTCTCTATTCAATTTTTTTTACTAATAACTAAATATACGAAAAGACAAACTGGATGTTAAAAGACACCTACTTAGTGATCAATCCCATACATCTTATCAATCTAACCCATCTATGACCTCAACAGCCACAAAAGGCGCTTCAGTAGCGTCGTCAGTAATTAATACTGTCAATACCATCATTGGATCTGGGTTATTAGTGCTACCTTATGCATTTAGAACAGATTCTATTGTGTTGGGAACAATTATTTTACTTCTAGCAGCAATAACTAATGCATTTGGACTATTTTTACAAGGTATTTCATCCAAATTTTTAAAAGAAAAGAATGCAACATTTTTCACTGTTTGTTCAATTACTTATCCACATTTATCTGTTTTGTTTGATTTAGCTATTGCGGTACAATGTTTCGGTGTTAATATTTCATATGTTGTTTTAACTGGGGATTTATTGCCTTTAGTTTTGCCAATTCCAAATATGACTTTAGGCCAAATGAGATCAACTTATATTTTGTTATCGGCCATCATTACTGTTCCTTTATGTTTTTTGAAAAGACTAGATTCCTTAAAATATGCGTCTGTAATAGCATTATCTGCTATTGGATATTTAATTTTGTTAGTTTACAGTAATTTTTTCTATGGACTAATAAATCATTTTGAAAACATTCCAATCGAAAAACAAGGTTCAATTTCTTGGTTTAAGCCAGAAGGTTTTAAACCAGTTTTCAAGACTTTGGCAATAGTGGTTTTGGCTTATACTTGTCCAAATCAATTTTCCATCATTTCTGAATTGGAAGATCCTTCTTTGAAGAGAATTTCAAAAATTATCTCAATTTCATCATCAGTTACAACGGTATTGTTTTTAACCGTTGCCCTCACTGGTTATCTGACTTTTGGTAATGCCATTAACGGTAACATTATTTTAATGTATGAAGATACTTTGGTCGTTAGATTAGGCCGTGCTCTATTAATTTTAATGGTTTTACTTTCATATCCATTGATGTTCCATCCTGCCCGTATATCATTCAACAATATTTATTACTGGTTATCACAAAATGTTTTCATCAATCAAGCTTATAACAGCACCAATGACGACTCACCAATTTTGTCACCTGTGACACCAACAATTTCAAATTCCGGTGTGCCATCACCAACGCCATTAACAACAACCTTTGTAACAGGTGTATCAGATACTCCGTTAGATGAATCAACACCATTGTTATCTCACGTTCATCATTCACCGAACGACCAGCATCATCATCAGTTGCATTCTTCGACCTCTTCGCATTCGTTGCATTCCTTAACATCGACACAAACATCCCTAATCGAATCTGGGGTCCCATTCCCTGAGTTCCGTTTCAAGCTGCTAACGGTTTTGATGTTGATTGCCTCATATCTGTCAGCGTTCAAACTTAGATCTTTTGAATTGATTTTATCGTTGGTTGGCTCAACGGGGGGTGTTTTAATTTCGTTTATTTTGCCTGGGTTCTACGGTTATAAGTTGATAAATACAAACGATGCAGATCTTGTTGATTCCTTAGTCTTGCATAGTCCCAAAGATTGTTCTTTGAAAGTTTTCAAAAGCCAGTTTTTAAAAATTTGTAGTTTTGCATTGGTTTGTTGGGGGTTTGTTGTCATGGTTATTTGTTTGTACTCTACATTAGCTGAATAAGTTGTGTTTTTTGTTTTTGTTTTTAATGCTCTCTATCTCAATATCATCATTCAGTATGTTACTTTCTTTGAAAAAGTATGAAAAGTGAAGAATTTATACATTTTAAAAATTAGGGTATATAAGTAACTGAGTATGTGTATACCATATAAATATTAATAAACAACAGAAAAAGTCAATAAGCAGTGGGGGAAGCACGAAAAACACTTTAACGAAAGAATTATGGAGTTTTCTAAAAAAGCAAATGGGTTCTAATATGTAAAAGGAAAACAGACAAAAACAGAAAGACAAACAGTATGATAATTTTCTACACATGACTATGAATATTAAAAAAAGGAGGTAAGAAGTGAGGATGGGAGGAGGAAAACTAACAAATTAAAACAGGAGTATGCATTATTAAATGATTGGGGGGGGGGGGGGGGGGGAAAAAAAAAAAAAAAAAAAAAAAAAAAAAAAAAAAAAAAGAAAAAAAAAAAAAAAAAAAAAATAAAAAAGGGGGGGGGGGGGGGGGGGGGGGGGGGGAAATAATTGAAAAGAGGTACTATTAGCTGAAAACACGAGGGGGAAGTAAAACAGAAATATCATTGTGATTAAATTAATCTTCATCCTCACCGTCACTTCTAACATCATCGGCAGAAGCACCTTTGATAACTCTAAAGGCAACTTTCAAAATCAAAAAAAACCAAATAATAGTCAAAATTTGTAATCCACCTAATAGCCACAACAAGAAATCAATCAAGCCTTTACTATAGCAAAGTTTGTAAGGCTCACCTCTAGCGATGTAATCAGCACAAACGCCGTTCATTCCACTGCACGCATTTTTACAAGCGTGAATAAAAACATAGTTGTAAACACCGTGTCTTAAAACAATCCAACACATCATGAAAACAATAAACATAATATCACAAAGTTTTTGAAATCCACAATATTTTAACATTTTAGCTAATGCTAAGAAAACATCAACGCCATCCATGATTAATAAAATGACATGACCAATATGGGTGAAGTAATGAGAGTACGAACCGGTACAAAGTAAAGAAGTTATTATATGATGAGAAAACATTTGATAGTAGTCCTTTCTTCTTTCTTCTATATTTAAAACCATTATTTGTTGTAACCAACAAGAAGTTTGGATTAAGTAGTATAATTTGAACAAAAAAGTTAATCTATCATGAGGCCAATTTTGATAAATTGCATCACAGTTGAAAAAATAAGTTGAATGATAGTATAAATAAAATCCAAGTCCCCAAGAAGTTGAATAATAAATTAATGACCAACCTTGTTCTTTGAATCTTTGGATGGGCTTTAATTCAATAACTTTGAAAGATCTTGCCAATGGCTTTAAAACAAAAATCATTAAGCCTGATCTAACTAAACATAGATTAACAATTGCGAATAATCCAAAATAAATATCATCGTATCCAATATCGTATACTTGAGTACCTGGATATTTATATTGAAGTTTATAGAATTTCTCCAACACTGGGAAAAATTTAGATAATGAAAATATTATACAATCAATAGTCATTGCTATTTTTATTTGATATCTATCAAATCTTTCACTATTTTCAATATTCTGTAAATTTTCTAGAACCAAGTTTTCTTCAGTTTCCTTGAATTCTTCAGATTTTTCAGTTTTGGGAGCTTTTCTACTCTTAACATGAGTTTCATGTGCTCTTGAAGTCGATGGCATTGAGATAATTTGATCTAATGACGGAGTCATTTTGGGTATGTGCGTTGTTTGTAGTCAGTATAAACAATATTGATTATCAATTAAAACAATCTATAACAATTCAAGGGTAGTTTATAAATTCAGAAATAGTTGTTATATTAATGCACGTATAAATATTTGGAACTTTAAATCAATTGGTGTAAGTTCAAGAAAACAATTGATGTTTCTATGTACAATTTTTCTATTTTAAATCAGAGCTAACGATGGATGATCTAATAAAAGTCAATATTTGAGTTCTATACTGGTAAAAGTATCGATGTATTAGGTAGATATTAGTGAAAAACTCGAACAAGACTTGACTTTTTCAGTACTATATTATATATGTATGTCTTTATGATTTGAATAAATGTGATAGTGGCTTTGTATTGTTGAATATAACTCTATGGGCTTTAATTTGGGCAGCCTTTTTCCTTTTCCAGAGTATGAATTATGAATTGTTTGGTAGACAATTAGTGAATAGATATATATCTGAATGAATAGTAGAGAATAATGTAATACAAAGGCCAATTAAGTGAGTTCAATTCCAATCCAAAACACCACTTTTTCTCATCAACAATCTGAAATTCAATTTGTAGAAACAAAACAAGCTGATTTTTTTTACGTGTTTGAAATTTAAATTTTCTGAATCGCAGTGGAAAAAAAATAATTTGTTTCTATTTTGGCAGTTTGTTAATTTTCCAGCTTGATTTGAGTTTGTTGATGGGTATAAGCAGGCTCTGAAGTTGTGTTTACCAGTGGGGACAGGATAGTGGTGGTTTTTTCATGTAGTAGTCTTTTTAGAACGGTTTAAAACAAAGTTGAGCAGGTATGCTTGCTGAGTTTTCGGATTGTACAGGAATGGAAGGATGAAGTGTAGTCGTTTAATCGTTCGTTCGTAATTTATTGATTTCATAAATATATATATAAATAAGTATATAAATGGAGTTCTATAGAAGTATATGTCAGAATTCATCTATTCATACTCAATAGCAAATGATGTATACCATTTCTAATGCATATTTCATCATAAGAACTCCAAGATTCACACAAAGTTAGCATTTCTTGAACAGTTTCAATAATTTCATCCAAGTCAACGTTAGAATAGGCTAAAAACTTAACAAATGCTTCAATTCTAGGATTTCCAATGTGGTTATTATTAATATTAGGTTTTGAAAGAGGATTGAAACTATTTGAGTATTTTCTATTTGATGATGGGTTTGATGGATTTTTCAAATCAGATATTGATGAATTGGTATTATTGCCAAAATTAGAATTAGAAAAATCTAAATCAGTGCCAAGTATTAAGGTCAAATACATTGAACCAATTGCAATTATATGAGGAGGGAATAATAAATGTAAATCAGTTATATAACTATCGTTTATCACTGACCAGCAGGTCTGAACTTCTTCGGGTGTTAATTCTAGTTTTGAATCAACTATTGAGTTTTCTTTTAAAACTTTGATTATATCAAGTAGCGAATTGTAAGGATGATGAATAATTAAATAACAATCCATCTCTTCGATTAAATAAAATTCAAATTCTGCTAATTTTGTTAAATCATTTGGTATAAATTCAGGCCAACAATTTCTAGCTTCTGATAATAAAGTTCTAATGTGTTGTGGATTCTCTTCAATTTTACAGGAAACGTAAATACATGTTGTTATCAATAAGTAAATATTAATTTCTCTAATTGAAACCCTTGTTAAAAACCTACTTAAATAAATTTCAGCAGTAGATAGGATAATTTGCCTTAGATTTAATTTTCTGCCCAATTTTATTATTAATTGATGCAAGTAGATTCTCATATTAATATCATATTTAATTGATTTGTCTGTATTGTTATTATTGTTGTTCCCATATAATTGTAATTCTAATTGAACGACATAGTTTCGGCTAGCTGCTAATTCATCTCTCGTGAATTGCCATTTGTTTCGTTGTGATGATATCCAATAGTTTGCGGACATAATATATATCTAGTTAAGTATGGGAATAATCTATTTGGACGTTTAATTAAAGGAAATAATTGACCAAACTGAAGCTATCTTGTTTGATCTCTTGTGCAAATGGAAGATTTAATCGTAGTTAAGCAAACGGAGAAGTAATACGTGGGGCTGGTGGTATTTACTATTGCGGCCGGTGAATATTTAATTGTGGCTGATTATATTATCACTTATACTATAAAATACATGACAGAATATTTGTTGTGATATTTTTGTTTTCTTGTATGCGGTGTCCGGGTAACTTCTGGTTAAAACAAATCATGTGTCATTCTTAGTTTCTCATTTACATCTTGTACTTATTGCTAATGCTGAAAGAGTACTTGTTTTGAAGTGTCACATACTTGGGTATGATTATTTATTAACTATTGATCCTGCCAGAACAAGCATTAATAAACTAGAATACCTTTTTTGATCAAGTTTCTTTAAGATTCCTTCCAAAATAAACACTCTTATGAAATGGCTGGAATTTTACACATTTCTCAAAATTGTTAGCTTTAAAAGGGTTAAAACAATAATAGCCGCCAATTTGCTTTCAGTTTTTCACACCTACTTTTTGTTTTCTACTAAATATACATGTAGGCCAATGCCATCTACTTCTATTTAACCTGATTTATGCTCCTGTCTTCTTCCCTTCTTCCCTCCTTCCCTTTTGCATCTCTTCTATAATAACTATCAAACAAAGGAGAGAAAAAAACCTTTCTGAAAAGTCGTGTCCGAAATTCCAATTTTTCTTTCCATTTTTTTTTTCAAATTTTCTCTCATTCTCCTTTTTATAAATTCCTTTCCATTTGTCTTCTTCAATCACTTGTTTGAAGGTGTCTTTTCTTCGTTTTAATCTCTCTTTCTTTACATCCATGGTCAAAGAATTATCTATCAAGGTCTTCAAAAGGAATTCCAGCGATGGAATTCATTTAAATTTACCTTGGGGAAAGTCTCCGGCAATAGGTTACAGGCGGAAACGTCCAATTAGGTTGATTATAAAATCAATCAACGAACTTTCATTATGATATAGTTATTCGTTAACCTTTCAACTGATTGATAACTTTTGTCAATAAATGATTTCGGTTTAATTTGGAAGATTTTCATTACATCCCAAACAATTCAAAATAAACGTTGATAGACTTTAGTTGATTGAATTTTTTTCCACGAAACGGATAATTGCGTTTTGAATTGTCTCTCCTGGACCTTGTTCTTTTCTTCTAAAGAAGATTCTACAAGCACTATTATTCTAGGAATTATTCGAGAATGACTAGTTCTAATCAATTATTTGGATTGGTTTTGATTATTGGACATTTTTCGTAATCGTTCTTTTATTTGCAATAATCTTCAATTGGGGGTTTTCAGACTTTATTGTACTAGAATTCGTTTGACTTCAAGAAAATGATTTTTCTTTTTCTTTGATTATAAAGGTTGTGCTTATCTTTAAGTTTCAATTCTTTTTATTCTGCAATGGATGGATGCCATCTTTAAACCATAGTTATGATGATTATCAATCTTTTAATGGATTGTTAACCCAATGGAGCTCACTCTTGATCCCATGGATGTCCTTTACATAGTTTGTTATGCAGTTTATTAGTCATATTGTCTGCTAACTGTTGTGCTGTCAAAGGTGCCGAACTACCATTACTATTATTACTTCAAATCAAATTTTTTTTTTCATGGAATGTTTAATTCACTTAGTTAAATCAATTAAGCATTTTTTGAAGAATATTTGATTGATCACCAGTTTTTTCTTCTCTCCTTGCTTTACTTTTTGATATTTAAATGATGAGATCTGTTTAATAGAGTCAAGCTCGTAGTTTCCAAAGGAAACGTGGACGATAACTTAAACATACCCTAACGGGATTTCTGATTTCAAAAAAAAAAGTACATGTACTCAGTATATAAACGTAACACCAATCAAATTTAATTTGATTCGTTATGTATATACTATTAATATAGAATAATGCATCACTGCTACTTAACGAGCCTTTGATATAAAGAAAAGATGAACTCATTGGTACATAATAAACGAATAGTATTAAAGAAGACGGAAAGAGAATCAAAATAAACAAATTAAATTAAGTATTATATACCGAAACCAGTTACAAGTTGAAAATACTTATAACTTTAAACGAAATTGGTCCAGCCAATCAATCATCAACCACAAAAACACACTTTTTTCAGAGATTTAATCACGAACTCCAATGATCAGTCAACGAACTATCATCCGGATCATGACTAATCAATTCTAAAAAGTATAACAATAAAACAGCAAAGATATTAATCCAATTCCAAAATTGCCATGGATGAACACCGCTTTGATAATCCACTGTCGATGATGAAATAGTATAACCTATTTGATGATTCTGTAAGCCTGATGTCACAGAACTTTTCAATACACTTGTAGTTGACGTTATCACACTTGTTATACTACTTCCCGCTGATGATTGTGATGAAACTAAGGAAATGCCACTGAATTTATCATTTATCCAGTTCCAAAAATGATTTTGTGTATCTAATTCGTCAATATATTGAATCATTAAATTCGTATAGACGGCAATGATAATGCACGGTGAATACAAGTATATCAATCTAGATGAAGTCGATTGACTCTTTTTATTTTGTTGTATTAGTTTGCTTTTGCTGTTGTTGTTGAATCTTTTAGGAGAAGGTGATGAAGGTGTTGATAACGGCGAGACCTTTTGAATTGGTTGTAGAATTGGAATAATTTTGGTGGCCGCAAAAAAAACGCAAATTCTGTATGCTAATTGAATTAAAATTGACAAAGTTAAATTACTTATTGAAATTTTCAAGAAATCCCATAAGGATTCAAATGATTTTGGAAAATTTTCAGTAATGAATTTCAATAAAACGTTATCAAAAAATTCTCGTAGCTTCAAATAAATCAATAATAATTTGTCCTTTGTTGTCGATTTTGTTAAAATCTTAAAATAAATCAAGTCAATAAAATCTTGGCCAGTCTTAAAACTCTTGAAAGTTGTTGAAATGGAATTCAAAAATTCCTTGTTTAATGAATTTGCTTGATAATCAATATTCTTGAATTCGTTCATAATGAATTTGAGTAGCATATTGAAATTTCTTTCTGATAGTTCAGGAAATAACTCATAGCAACATTTGACAATATACGCAACCATTAATGAACATTCCAATGGACTAGCTTTACCCGAATAAATACCAAATATAGTGATCAAAATAGTTAATGTAAAACAGCTACCCAACAAAGAAGCAGAAATCAAACCAACTTGTTGTAAATCAATTTGTGAAACATAAATTTTAATGAAAAAATAAGAGCATCCAGTGAAGACACAAGCGCTAGTTATTAAATTGACGATTGACCAGGAGTCTGATTTCTTTTTGATTAAATATTGTGACATTTGTCCAATCGCTTGAATTGACAACAAGGAACAAAAACCTTCTAAAATTGTAAATAATGGAGTTGAATTCATTAAGAACAATTTCCAAGTTTCAATAATAAAATTCCACCACACTTTCTTGAATAGTGAATTAACGTTATAATCATCCGAATTTGTGAAGATCGTTAAAAATATTGATAATAAACTAGGTAATAATAAATGTTGCAAGTAATAAAGAAAAGATGAAACTATTCTATGATATTTCAAAACTCTCAAAGTTGCCAATGAAAAATAAAGCAACAAAATAGTTATTGAAAAACTTAATCCACAGTTCACTCCACCTATTTCAAAACTTAATGGAATCGTTAGAATAATATAAAATAAATAAATTGATGCTAATAAAATACGAATGAACTGAATAAGTGCATCGTATATTTTTTCTCTTCTTATATTGAGCAATTTGCTATCAGCGACAGTAGCACTGCTAGTTGCTGTATCTAATCTACTCAAACTGATATTTGAGTTATTTAGTCGATTCAAATTCGTATTTGATGATTTTGGAGATCCTTTAATAGAGCCAGATCGACTTGAAATGGGAGATTTAGACATTATTGGAGTAGAAGACATTGCTTTCCACTTCTTTTCGTGTCAGTTGCGGCCGGTTAAGTTATATATTATGGTTGTATTTATGGTTCAAAAAGGCGTATCGAAAGGTAAAAAATGGCTTTCTAATAAAATAGTAATAAGTTCTTAGGATAGAGTAGTTGCTTATTCGGTTGTTTGACGTTTGTATGCTTTATAAACGTTAATTTGCTGGAGTTTCTGACCGTTTTTATCTGTTCCAAACTAACTAGATTGTACCTTAAAATTGAATTTTTTTTTCCTTTTGTGATAATTTTTTAAGTGCGATGCGATGCACAATTTTTTTTTATTAAGTTTTTGTTAGATTTTTTTTTATTTACCTTTTCAAATAGAATTCAATACCCTTTCTAGTTTCTATATGCATCTGGATACACGGACAATTATACAAAGATGCCTGCTAGTGACGTTAGAAAGGACAAAAGAAAGAGGGCTAGAGATGACAGTTTAAATTTATCCAAAAGTCTCACGTCCCAACCAGTCAAGCCTAAGAAGATGAAGTTTGGAAGAAAAGAAATCAGAACGGTGACTAGAACTTCAAGAAGGAGTGGTCCTGATGATGAAGGAGAAGAGGAGGAAGATGAAAATAATGAAGAGGATGATTATGATTATGAAGAAAATGGAAATGCCTCAGATGGTGCTACTAATAAGGATGAGCACCCTAATGAAAATAACATGGCATATTCTGCCCTATTGACATTATTGAAAAATGATCACCCTGATGCTAAGCCAAGAAAAGAAAAGAAGCAGAAGAATATTGAAGAATACGAGGAAGAAGATTCAGACGACGAGAAGCTGGATGAAATCAACGATGTTGAATCAGATGAGGAAAACGAAGAAGATATCATGATTTCTAAGGAAGAAATGATTGAAGATGATAACGACTACAACAACCAATTTGATGCATTTAATCTACACTTCAATGATGAATCAAAGATCGAAAAAGTTATTGATGAATATGAATTGAAGTCAGAAGAAAATAAAAAGCTATTGAAATTAAACAATAGAGTTAGATTTGATGATGTTGATTATATTAAATTGGATTATCAATTTGATCTAACAAACAATACTAAAAAAGAGAATAATAGCAAATTAAAGACGTTAAAATCAAAATTAAAGTATCATAATGTGAAGCAAAAAATTGAAAAAAAATTCGGCGAATTAGACCCTAAAAATGAACTTGAACTAGAATTAATCGAATCATTGTTAACTTATCAAAATATCAACTTCCAAAATTATCTGCTACCAAAATCATCATCAGACAACTATCAAGATTATTATTTATTGCATTGCTTGAATCATGTTTTCAAAACAGCTGATCGTATTTTGAACAACAACGAAAAAAAGAAACAAGTTCTGAAAAAAATTGAATCTGGTGAATTGAAACCTGAAGAAGAGCCTGAATTTAGAGATCAAGGCTATACAAGACCTAAAGTTCTAATTTTGTTACCAACTAGAAATGCAGCTTGGGAAATTGTTAATAAACTGATAAAGTTTTCAAGTCTTGAAAGTGTGGAAAATAAATCCAAGTTTAAAGATCAGTATTACGATTCTTTCAATGTTGATGAATTAAATTCAAGAAAGCCAGACGATTTTAAAGAGTTTTTCAAAGGAAATTCCAACGATTTCTTTTGTTTAGGTATTAAATTAACTAGGAAAGCATTCAAATTGTTTTCTCAATTTGAACAAGCGGATATTATTGTTGCATCTCCATTAGGCTTGAAAATGATTCTAGAGAAATCTAAAAACGATTCAAATACTCATCATACAGAAGATAAAATGAAACGTAGAAAAGATGCCAAAGAACCTGTAAAGAAAATCAGAAGAAGAGATCAAACTGTTGATTTCTTATCATCTATTGAAATCACAGTACTTGATAAATCAGACGGATTAATCATGCAAAACTGGGATCATGTCAATGAAATTTTAACAAAATATTTAAATCAACCTCCAAAAAACTTCGATAATTTAAAATTAGATTTTTCTAGAATTAGAATGTGGTCGATTAATGATAGATATAAATACATTTCACAAATGATAACTTTCAGTAAATATTCAACACCAGAATTGAATAATTTAATAATGAACAATTCAAAAATTTCGATAAATTTATTAAATGGTTCAACAATTTTCAAACCAATCATTACTGATTCAAATAACGAAATTAATTCGTTCAAATTAAAGTTAATTAAAATGGGACTAATTAACAACAACATGAGATTAAAACAGATTTTCATGAGATTTGAAATGGATTCAATAATTGATGAGCCTAATGATAGATTCAAATTCTTTAAAAATGTTACATTACCGCAGATCCAGTCCAAATTATCTTATGAAAACGGTACATTAATTTATATCCCGTCCTATATCGACTACATTAGAATTAAGAATTATTTAAAACAGTCAAGCGTTTCATTTGTTGCCATCGACGAGTATTCAACTCAGGGACAAATTACTAGAAACAGAGATTTCTTTGGTAAAGGTTACAACAACGCAAAAATCATGCTGTATACAGAGAGATTACATTTTTATAAACGTTACGATATTAAAGGTGTGAAAAATGTTGTATTTTATGGATTACCATCAGATCCAAATTTCTACTCACAAGTTTTAAATTTCATCGTTGATAACAAAATTAGAATTGATTTAAACAATTCTAAGCTCCAATTAAGAATTGATAGTGAAAAGAAGGATGAACCTTTAGATGAGATCGATTTGAATTTATGCATTGTTAGAATTATGTTCAGCAAACTTGATATATTGAAATTAGAAAAGATTGTTGGTTTGAAAAATGCTGGTGTTTTGGTTAACGGTGTCAATGAAATGAACGAATTTAACTAGTTATTTGTACAGTTTGTGTGATTTCGAAAAGCAAAACAAATAAAATAATATACATATATAGATATAGTTATAGATAATAGTTCTTTGAACGTTAACAGTGACTTAATAATTTGAAAATCAAAAAATCATTTGCTTGTAACGTTAAAAATATTAAGCGCCAAAAGAAACAGATTTTAACCCATGAGTTGATTCAATCCTATAACCAAACAACATAATGAAATATAAGGACTTAATCTTTCACCAATTCTAGCAAATTTCCAAAATATACCCAAAACACCATTCTTATTCTTATCTAGTATAGATGGCCAAGCAGAATGGATATAAGTTGACGTACAGATCAAAAGTAGAATAACTTGTAGTAAAGACGTGAAGTTGAATAAAGCAGACTTTGAGAAATAAAAAACCGTGTTTATTAGTATCAGAAAAAAATTCTATTTGTGTAAGATGCAGTTCTTATATACATACCATAGAAATAACTGATCAGATTATATTAGAATGGCCGAACTGGAAGACAAATAAAGAAACGAACAGACAAACAAAGTAGTTGGTTTAATGTTGGTTTAATAGTGAAAGTGAATTTCTACTCGGATCAAAATAAAAAACATTTTTGTGGTGTGCGGGTGAGAAATTTAAATCCTAAGTATAATTTAAATGGCATCTTTTCAAACAGATAAGTTTGTTTTCTACTTTATACGGATGCTAGAAGAATGGGAGGTGAACCATGGGCATCCATCGAATTGAATACATACTGCAATAGACCAATATCACATCTACAAAATGGAGGATGAAATTTTTGAATTTGAACAGGCCTATGATTCTGAGTTTCACGATAATGAGTCTAAATCGTTGATCAATGAGGAACATCAAAAGCTATTGAATACCAAAATACCGAGTGATTTCACCAAAACAGTTGATATAATAGACAGTAGCAATAGTAACAGTATCATAAATAACATTGACGATGATGGTATAGTCCCATTGGATGACGAAGATGAATACGATAAATTCGTTCCTACTGATCCTGAAAAGATAAAGGCTTTCAACGAGGCGAATAATAAGAATAATAATGAAATGAAAAACAGTATAGACGATTTATTATTTACACCACCGGAGAATTTTTCATTAGTCTGCGGTACGATTTATAGATCGTCTTTCCCACGTATCGAAAATTTCCAATTTTTATTAAAATTAAAACTAAAGTCAATAATTTGTTTAATTCCTGAAGATTATCCGATTGAAAATGAAACTTTTTTAGGTAGCAATAATATTAAATTTTTTCAAATTGGCTTATCAGGTAATAAAGAGCCTTTTGTTAAGATCAAACCGGATTTAGTCAATGAAGCATTAAAGATAATAACGAACCCCGAAAATCATCCAATTTTAATACATTGTAATAGAGGTAAACATAGAACAGGATGTTTAGTTGGATGTATCAGAAAATTACAGAAATGGTCATTGTCCATGATATTCGATGAATATAGAAAGTTTAGTTATCCAAAGGAAAGACCATTGGATCAACAGTTTATTGAAATGTTTGATGATGATGAAATTAGAAAATATGCCAACGATAATAGCTGGCTGCCGTTAAAATGGTGATGAATATTATATTAGTTCATTTTGATCTTCGTATAAATGATTTTGAATAAATTTGAAAGTATACCGTATGTCGCACATACCCCCTACATATATACCATAGCTTTCTAGTTGTATCAGTAGAAACCGAAAAACCTACCACAGTAAACAATACAATTCATTCCACTTAAACCAACTAATAGTTTTGGAGTGAGTTTGAAATTCAAAACCGATTTTTTATAATGACTTAGACAATACAAGAAGCTCCAAGCACCAATTACTCCAGAACCATTAACAACATCATTATCTATGATCATAAAACTACCTAAACCAATAAATCCACTAAACAACAAGGCTGACAGTTTATTTGGGCCGGCTGACAGAGGTCGGTTGGCTGCTGAATTCTTGAACAGTTGTGACAATTTGCTATCACTTGAAGCTGGTTTTGCTGTTTGAGTACTTGGATTCAAAAAAATTGTTGATAATAATGCTGAAGAAAACGCTAAACCTGGAATTGGAGACGATGATAAAGTTGACAGGGTCTTTCTGAAAGGGGTTAAGGTTTGATCTTGTGGTGGTATTTCTGACATTTTTTTGATCTTTTAATTTGACGATTTTTTGTTAGTTATTTCATAAGATCAGTGAATTTGGATGGAAATAATGTTTGTATCTAGCCAATGCTGTGTGTGATAAGAATTATTTCCAACCGACATAGAAAGCAATCATAGTTTGATTAGAAAAGACGAAAATTCGGCTTTAATTTTATATACTAAAAATTCCGCAGGGTTTGAAAATTGAACTCCACAGCCGTGTTTATCTATACACCTATCACTAAACATCAGCCAACATTTATTGATGATATGTAATAGATAATCGATAAATTACTAGGAACCTTTGGATTGGTATCATTTTGTAAAACAAAAATATATTGACTAATATACACTTCCATTAGATGAATGGGGATAAATAATAATAAAGGGGGCGGATAGAATAAATAAATAATACATTAAACTTAAGATCTTTCACCTCTTAATCTTCTAGCTAATTGGATATCCTTCTTTTGGATAGTAACTCTCTTAGCGTGGATAGCACACAAGTTAGTGTCTTCGAATAAGGAAACTAAGTAAGCTTCAACTGATTCTTGTAAAGCACCGATAGCAGAAGATTGGAATCTTAAATCAGTCTTGAAATCTTGAGCAATTTCTCTGACCAATCTTTGGAATGGTAACTTTCTAATTAATAATTCAGTAGACTTTTGGAATCTTCTGATTTCTCTTAAAGCGACAGTACCTGGCTTATATCTGTGTGGCTTCTTGACACCACCAGTAGCTGGGGCGGACTTTCTAGCAGCCTTGGAAGCTAATTGTTTTCTTGGAGCCTTACCACCGGTAGACTTTCTTGCGGTTTGCTTAGTTCTAGCCATTGTTGTTGTAATGAATAGATGATTTATGGTGATAAGAGAGATAGGATATTTTTTTGAGTGTTGAGGAAGCAAAGCACAAGGGAATTAAGCGCCTTTATATATATAGATTAAATTAAAAAACGGTGAGTGGAGACAGGTAAACAGAGCGTGCCAGAATTTACTAAGTATCGCTGTAAATACTGGCACTACACTGCCGCGTTTCCGTGCCAGCGTTTACATAGTGCTGAGATTTACTAAAGAAATAACACGCTTAGTAGTAAATTATGGAATGGAGCGCGACTGTGTAGAAATGTAAACAAATGGAATATTAAATTGCAAACCATCACTCAAAGAAAGCTTTTATATATAAATGTGTTTCTAATCCCCAGTCTTCCATACCTGTTTTTTTGACGTTTTTATACTTTCTGCTTTATCTTATTTAATTAAGCAATTTATTTAATTTAAATTATCAATCAATTCTTAAACATCTTTTTTAGGAATTAATCTTTTTAAAGCAAATTCAATAAATCAAATTACATATAACAAAAAATGTCCGGTAGAGGTAAAGGTGGTAAAGGTTTAGGTAAGGGTGGTGCTAAGAGACACAGAAAGATTCTCAGAGATAACATTCAAGGTATTACAAAGCCAGCTATCAGAAGATTAGCCAGAAGAGGTGGTGTTAAGAGAATTTCTGCTTTAATCTACGAAGAAGTCAGAGCTGTCTTAAAGTCATTCTTAGAAAACGTTATCAGAGATGCTGTTACTTATACTGAACACGCAAAGAGAAAGACCGTTACTTCCTTAGATGTTGTTTACGCTTTGAAGAGACAAGGTAGAACCTTATATGGTTTCGGTGGTTAAACGAAATGTGTTTTTATTCTATTTATTAATGTGTTTTTTTAAAGGGTTGTATTCTTTTTGAATACAGAGGTTTAGTGAAATCTGTGTTTTTTATTAGTATTTTCTCTATTATAAGGTGTGTATATTAGCTTATTTATGTTTTCAAATTTTCTATTTGAAAGGAATAAATTTACAAGAATTACAAAAAGATGTCCCAGGAATCAGTAAATCAGTTGACCAAAACTAAACTGTGTCTGAAGTTATGTAATACTTTAGCCTCCTGTTTTACTTTGATCACCTGACTACAGAGCCAGATGTCTCACTATTATGTACCCTTTGTTTCATAACTGAAACGAGGCTTCTTTTTCGCCAGCCTTACTCTACCATTTACCTTGGCTGGTACCTTGGAAGTAACCTTGCACACACACTGGACATACGTCAATATCTGTAAACAAGAGTGTAGTACAGATGTCACAAACCTTGTAGATGAAACGGTTTCACTGTACTACAAAGAACACTTATCATACTAACGCTTGAACAGTTTCGAGAACGAAATTAGTTATTAGTTAATTCTCTCTTAATCAAAATCTTGAAGAATGTATATAAAAAAACAGAACTGAATACTATTTCTTACAGTGTTTTTTTTTGCTTTACTTCCATAGCCATTTGTTTGATATATCCTAGAACTACGACTTATTAAATAACTATTTGGAAACAAAAAGTGTTACAAAAAGAAATCCTACTTACCTTGCCTATCGTTCTCCGATTTGAGCAATGCGAATCGACTTTGGCGTGGTAAACGCCTCAAATGTAGGACAGACAAAAGGAAATGATTTACAGAACCAAGAGAATTTTCCTCTTTGTTGAAGATCAATATAATCACTTATACCGGGACACAACAGATTATGTAATCTCAAAATTATCGATCAAGAAATTGAGTTACCCTACTTCCAGTTCTTTGGTGGAAAGACAGTTACCCGGAGTGCATCTCATATCTGGTCAGTTCAGTTTATTTAGTCCCTCTAATCTCAAGGCTGTGCAGACAGAAAGAGCGTGTGCCGCCCCACGCTATTGGGCAACACACTCTAAGATACGCAAATCCAATTCTGCCGCCCGATATGTCGCGCGTTTCCCAGACAACCTCCAATCCCAAATCCGAACAAACTTCCTGATTTGGTCAGAACAATAGAGAAAAAAAAACAGCAGAAAAAATGTCGTGTCCACGCCAACTGACATTTTCATTTTGTGTTTTCTTGTTTGTTGTTTTCGTTCATCCATACCACTTCCATTTCTGCTGCTTCAGACCTGTACGTAGTCCACTAATCCCAGTTCCAATTCCAACTCCACTTTCATTCCATTTTCATATTATCTTCCTCTTTTTTTTTACTTCATTAAAATCAAGCTTGCTGCTAATAAACGGTTTCACTTTTCTTTCCTCTTTTTCCTATCATTAATTCTTAACGTTCAAAGCCCAACTTATAGTCATTCCTTTACATCTTATTCAATAAAGTTCCGTCTTTTATACGTTCCATTCTCTTATATTTTAATCCAAGTACAAAATGCTAGTTAAAAGTATTGTCCAATCATTAGTTTCATCATCTTTGATCGCCAAATCAGTGGCTCAGCCTGTCGCTCATTTACATCATCAACATGCTAAGAGAGACGTTGTTGTTGTTGTCACTGAAACCGTTGTTGTCACCATGGGTGGTGCTGCTGCTCCAACTGCTGCCACCATAAACTTAGTTCATGCTGAAACCACTCCTTCTGTTGCTGCTGATGCCACTACTGCAGCTGCTCAAGTTGTTCCAACTACCACTTCTTCAGTCCCTCAAGAGGCAGCCACCACTACATCTGCTGCTGCCACTACTTCCACCGGTTCATCAGATTCATCTTCTTTCAACGGTGGCTCAAAGGGTGTCACTTACTCTCCATACACCTCTTCAGGTCAATGTAAGTCATTATCAGAAGTTCAATCTGACTTGGCTAAATTATCCGGTTTCGAAATCATTAGATTATACGGTTCTGACTGTAACCAAGTCGCTAACGTTTTACAAGCTAAGGGTAAAAACCAAAAATTATTCTTAGGTATTTTCTACGTTGATGCCATTGAAGCATCTGTTTCCACCATTTCATCAGCTATTAAATCTTACGGTTCTTGGGACGACGTTTATACCGTCTCTGTTGGTAACGAATTAGTTAATGCTGGTTCTGCCTCAGTTGCTCAAATCGGTTCATACGTTAGCACTGCCAAAGCTTCTTTAACTTCTGCTGGTTACAGCGGTCCAGTTGTTTCCGTTGATACTCACGTTGCTATCATCAACAACCCAGGTCTATGTGAATATTCCGATTACATTGCTTTCAACGCTCATGCTTACTGGGATGGTACCATCTACCCTCAAGATGCAGGTTCTTGGTTATTACTACAAATGCAAAGAGTTTGGGATGCTTGTGGTGGTAAAAAGGACGTTTTCTGTGTTGAATCTGGTTGGCCACACCAGGGTGACACATACGGTGTTGCTGTTGCTTCTTCTAATGCTCAAGATTCTGCTATCTCATCGCTGAAGGCCTCCGTCGGCAATTCCGTTGTCTTATTCAACGCTTACGATGATCTATGGAAAAATCCAGGTCCACAAAACTGTGAACAGTACTGGGGTATCTTATAATCACAATGAAAATTAGAACAAGAGAGTCAAATTTTTTCTTTATCAAATCTTTTTTTTGATCGTTCTTTTTTTGTTTGTTGTTAAGTAATTTGAAATGTTTATTAAGTTCAATAATCATTTAAAATTATCGTTAAATACTACTTTATGGTCTCTTTTTTTATTACTTTTTTATTACTAGTTTTTTTGATATCCGATATCAATTCGTTTACTCCTCCTCCTCCTCTTTTTTTTGCTCACAAGCTTTACTCGTCGTTACTTATTACTATGGTTTTTTATTTTTATTATTTTTAACTTATAGTTACTTATATACTTGCTATTTAGCTATAAGCTTAAATATATTTTGATATCCTCTTACCCCCTCTAAAAAATATCAACTGACAGTTTAATTTAAAGGGCCCTAAAAAACCAATTAAAGTTTCATCCCTTCTGCTTCCCGATAAATTGTTTTATTTCCGGCGTGTAGAAATTAATTCCACCACAGAAGGGGGTCCATTGCCTCACTAAGACTACTTGCAGTTCATCCAATCGATTTACGCTGTCATCTTCAGAATTTAAGTCTAGATTCACAGAAGGCTAAACTAGTTTTAATACCCATCCGATTGCTTTTAGTATAATTAAAGACAGTTTAATCTATAGAATGTAAACTTTTAAAAATAGTCCCTTCAGATTAAATCTCTCCTGAACACATGGGCAAGCGTTTTAAAAGTTTACTTTTAGAGCCATTTTGATTAATTTAATAAGTTTGATATTTCCTATTAAAGTAAACAATAAATGAACAAACGTCATATTATGCAATTAAATTCCAGGCGTTTTTCTAGAATGATGAGGATAAGAAATTCTTAAAAGTGAACCAATGCTCTTTGTTCTGTAAAATTGTCGAATGTTTCATCATTCCTATCCCATTCTTCACCCTACCTTCTCATCCTTTGTTTCAACTTTATTATTTGATGATGTGTTTCATATATATGATAGAAAATAATTTACTTAGATGTAGTAATCACCATATACGCTCCAGCTACAGTATTATAAATGCAGATACATTGAAAATCTGACACATCCGTACAACACGGCGGTGCAAACGCACATCAGTAATGGAAGTTTTGTGTTCCTTAATGGGATAAATGTAAACAAAGGGGTTTCACTTATTTGTATTTGTTTACATTTATTTACTTCATCAATTTCATTTATATCAACTATTCTTCTTTTGCTATTTAATTTATGCTTAATCGGGGTAATCAATAATGCTTTGTTTTCTTATTTATGTAAGGGTTTTTTTTGTTAACGGGTTCGATTATTTGTGTACGTCTGTGTCATGGGCAAGAGCTTTCTTTTTAGTATAATCACTCCTTTTGTCTAGTATGCTTTGAGCTCGAGTTAGTATACTCAGTGTACTCACTTTTGTGGATTTATAAGTCGGATTCAATTAAATTTGTAATTTTTTTTGGTTTTGTGACTTTGAATAAGTTTCTAAAATCTGTTGAAGTACGTAGTAATAGATTATAGCATGCTTGGTACCTCTATACCACGCCAGAAACACTACAGATCAATGGAGTTTAATGTGTTGATAAACTATTCAAAAATCACAAGCCTAAGTCATTGGTACTTATTATTAGATATATAAGTCAAAATTGGTTTATTAAATATGTTTATATTTAGCCTTCCAGTTGAGTATTGTTTTGATTCCTCAATAAAAAGTAGCAACTGTATCCGGGAATTAAAGGCCTTGAGTATTAGTTTGGATGCAACTGTTGATAGTTGATTATCATGATAGACACCTCAGAAAGGTGGAGCTTAGAATAGGGAAGGAATTTGGGCTTCGTTAATACTAAATACAACTATGTATTCAAGATGAAGGGTAGAAACACTGTTTCAAATTTTGACAGTAATTGAGACTGTACAAGGATTCTGTTTGCAAATTCGGTGAGATCTACTTCGAAAGAATAAGGCACCACTTAATAGCTGATTGCCTGTTGTAGGAGTTTCAAAAGACAAATGATAGGAATTTGGGGATTTCATCGTAAAAGATCACACTTTCTCGTAGCCACAGTATTCCATTTGTTAAGCTTCTTTCTGATTTTTTTTGCTTTTTTTCGATTCCCGTTGAGTTTTTGTTGGTAGTCATTTAAAAAAGTATTATCGAAGTTCACCTTTTTGGGTTCTCTATAACTTTAAAGTCGTAAATATGTACCCAACCTAGGACTTTATCATACTTTTTATTTCAGACAAAAGGGGAGAATTTACCCTCTGTCCTCGATTGTCTAGGGCGGGCGCTAAATGTCCACACCTCACACCTCATATAAATTGCGATTCCGATAAAAAAGGATTCGTAAATACACGAGCTTTTGATCAACCGAGATCCAATTGAATGAGTTGCTTAATAATGAATAAGTATTCAAGAGCTAAACCGAAAAGTCTTGTATAAAATCTATTGGAACCATCAACAAGCCGACTAATAGTTTGGCCAGAAACCTCACGGAATAAAATCAATGAGCTAGGAATAATGTTTGCATTCACAAATAGATATACGTTAAGAAGTTCAAATTTGTTAACAAATGTCAAAAAGACTCAATTAACTAAAGCTCAACCAATTTCCAACATTGGACAGCAAAGGATAATACGATTCAATTCGACTGCTGTTAAAGGCGAAGATTTAATTGGATTAGATGAATATGAAACCAAAATATATAAATTGCTAAGTTCAGAATTCGATCCTAAATTACTTACAGTTCGTGATATTTCAGGTGGTTGTGGGTCGATGTTTGCTATTGATATTCAAAGCGAGAAATTCAATGGGCTAAGTATGATTAAACAACATAGATTGGTGAATCAATTTTTGAAAGATGAAATTACTAAATGGCATGGGTTACAGTTGAAAACTAAGAGTGTTTGAAAAAATTAGTCGATTCCTCATATATTTTACCAATGAACATAGATAACATACATAGATAATAAATTTTTAAGAATGAGAAAGATACTTTTTTGGTTTTATTTATTTGATTGATTATATATATATATTATACTACAATTTAATCAATAACCTCTTCATTTTCTTCCAGAATTTCTTCTCTGATTTCTTCAACGGTTTCTTCCTTGACGTTTTGTCTAACATTGTTCAAACCTAATTCTTCTAAGTGAGCAACAACTTGACTTCTCCAAGCATTCCAGGATTGTAGCAATTCCTTTCTCTTCATGATGACTTCTCTTAATTCAGCATCAGCTTCCATGGCATCAGATTCTTCGAATTGAGCAGCGTATTCCTTCAAGTTCTTTCTAACTCTCTTTCTATCGTTAGAAGATAATAAACTTTGTGGTCTTGGTCTCCATTCGAATTCCCTGAAACCGTCAATGATTTCTTCTTTAGTTAAGTGACCAGCTAAATCGTACAACTTGTAACCGTTTTCAACCTTATGTTTCCAAATCGAAGACCAACCAGCAACAAATCTTCCAGCAGCTTCCCAAGAAACACCAGTTAAACCTCTATGTTCATGATGGTTTAATGACTTGACATTGGATTTAACCTTTGATGCATTTTTATTTGAGTCTTTGTCAGTGACTGCTGAATCATCGAAATCGAAATCGTAGAAGTCTAGTTCACCATTGACACCATTCAAAGTAGCAACTGTAACGAATCTACCCTTTGGAGAGAAATGAATTTCATTACAGTGCTTATTTTCAACAGTCTTGAAACATAACCACTTCTTGGTGACCGGAGCAGCAGCAGCAGATGAAGCAGCTTGCTTTTTGTTGTAGGTAATTTTGGCCTTTTGATCTTCAACATCATAGAATGAAACTATGTTTTCAGGAATTGATGGGTTAGCATTTGGGTTATCAATTTTAGAGATAGTAACAAATCTTTCACCCTTTGGTTCCCACTGAAATTGCATAACAATTTCCTTCAGTTCAATTTTTTCAACAGGAATATCCTTTTCAGCCAACTGAATGATTTCCAAGTTTGTAAATTGAGTCTTTTTGGATTTAGTATGTCTATCAACTCTACATGCCAGCAGCTTGGATTCATCTTGCCAAAACATCTTAACACTTGAAACTTGGAACAAGTTAACAGTTCTTAGGATTTGTCTGGATGGCAATTGCATAACAGAAACTCTTGCTGATTGATTGGTTGTTTCCGGAGTCCAGTATGACAACAAAACTTCTGGATCTTCAGTCTTTCTTGTTGTTGTTAATCTAACACCAGAAGGAGCAAACTCAAAGTCGGCAATACCATCAATTTTAACTAATTTCTTGTCCAATAACGCAAATTCATTTTGAGTGTCATAAATAGCCAAAGCATCAGGACCCATTCTAGCACAGTATTTATCATCATAAGACCATTTTATTAATGGCCATGGCATAGTTTGTTGTCTTTCTAAGTTTGGTGGCAATGCAAAAGTTCTGACTGGTAAACCAGATTTCAAATCCCAGATAACTAATTTATGACCTTCAGATTCTTCAGAGAATAAACATTGAGATCTTGATGGATGATCATTTGGAGGGATTGAAATTGGATCTGGTGACAATGTAACCAAATAGTTTTCATTTGGGGAGAAATCAATTAATCTAACACCTGGGTGAACAAATCTTTTGATTCTATCAAAATTTTCCCCACCCCAAGATTGAACACCGTTAGGGAATAAAGAGAATAAATAACTACCCTTTGGTGAGAACTTCATGAAAGCCGAAGTCCAATGGGCTCTTGGTTCGATAACTTCTTCAGGTTGTAAGTTCTTCTTGTTCCAGAATAAACCAACAACATCGTTGTAGTGCAGCATGAATTGGTCACGACCAGAAGGATCCAATAACCATGATTTCAAGTAACCATGTGATCTGAATTCTTCAACAGAAGGTTCTTCAAACTCATCAGGGATCTTACCATCTAAGGCAAACTTTTCAACGTCAGATAATTTGTTGACCAATAATCTATGCTTAACATCCAATTTCTTACCGTTCAATAATTTGATTGACTTATCAGCAGACGAGGCTTCTTCAAATTCAATGATCAGATAACCTTTAGTACTGCCTTCTTCAATTGGCATAATAATATCTTTAACTTTTCCAGCTTGGGTGAATAATTTACCTAAAACCTTTTTTAACATTGGAGCTTTAGCTTCTGGTGCAACTGGAGCACCATCAACGATAACATAGTTATCAAAGTTTAAGCTTGGCTCTTCAATTTCATACTTTGCTTCTAAATCAGAGAAATCGATTTGAGAAATATCAATATCAGATTCGTTAAATTCTTCAGATGATTCAGGCATTGTTGTTATTTTGCTTGTTTAGTCGAATTTTTCTGAACCTTTATTTAATTTATCTAGAGTGGTAGTAACAAAAGCTTATTTATTCAAAAAAATCAACAAAGGTTCAAGTTGATGAGACTGACAAAGACGGCAGCAACCTCACCCATACAAGTTATTATTCTGAACACGAAAATTTTTATTTTTTGAAAGTGAGCGAGAAGGACGTGCAGTCACCAATCTGGAAAATTGGTGCGAGGTGTAATTAGCCATTAATAGTTTAGCGCCACCTTAAAATATATGTATAGCCTTACCAGCCACATTATCAGGATCAGGTTTAGCACCAGCATCACCAACCACTTATAGTGATATGTCAAAACATATAGAGAGAACCCTGGTGCTTATCCCCATATTTACATCGTTTTAACATTCCTGAAATTGAACAAATTACCGACTTGACAACACCGGTTTTAATAAATTGCCACTTAAGGTTCAAACACCAAGTGCCTCGAGGCAATGTAATGGTGGTAATGAAGTTGTACAGTTTGAGATCGCAAACCTTTTGAAACTTCAGGCTTATGAACAAATGTATGAACTTTCCTAATTAGGAAGCACAAGACACCGCTGACATAACCAACCATCTATAAATAATTATGCGGTTACATAATCAAACAGTTGTTGTGACTTCAAATTCAAGTTAAATTTAAAGTAAATTAAAGTTGAATGAAGTTACCAGTTAAGTTGATCTGATTCCGTTGAGAGGGAATTTGACTTCGACTCAATAAATTTACTCAGCCATTTCCTAATAATAACTATGTACTACCATACATTATTTGATTATCTTTCAGTGCTTTGTATAAATAGATTCATGGACACTTTTTGAAAGACACGCAGTGCGCCATGAGCCTCATATCCTATCACTTTGATAGAGTGTTGATTAAATCGATATCTATTGTTGTCTTATACAGTTTCAAAAGCCCTCCACTCCAATCTCCCCCAATAACTAACCCACAATGAAATCAAGATCTGTTTATTTAAATCCTGTATCCACCTGAATACCAAGTGTCTTGTGAGATGAATGAATATATGGGTTGTTTTTACTGATTGAATTTGAAACGAAAGCTTCGATATCAACCTGTTCTAATCGATAGTTGGAAAAGCTATGGAAGGAAGGAAAAAAAAAACAGAACTATAATAAGATAAACAAAACAGCTACCTATTTAGCTTGCCTTCATTAAAATGACTTTCTAGGTTCTATATATCGTAGACCTATACTTGCTCCCAATCTTTGTGCATATTAACCTGATCTTAAAATCGAACATTAGTAGAACTACTATCGATCTAAAGAGCCGCTCTGTGGAAAACAGAAATCCCGAGAGTCTGGGAATTTCTAATTCACAGGCTGTGTGGATGGATATTCGGGAAAAAAAATACTCATTGGACTGAAGTAAACTTTCAATATATCAAAACGTTACTAACAATCGGCTGATCTACTCAATTAATCCCTTTTCAACAAAAGGCTGGGAAATTCAAATCTCCCCCAATGGGTTTTTAGCTGACCTGAAAAATGGTATGGTTGATAGATACCTAATGACATTTTACTGCTTTTTAAGACTCAAGTACAAAAAATCGTCTGATCTTGAATTCATTACAGATTATATGAGCTTCATCGATGTTTTAACCAGTAATACATTTAATCTAATTTCATTTTTAGAAGTATGTCGATTAGCATATACAGCGAGTAATATGTATAACCAATTGTGTATCTAATCATATATTTAATCAAGATATTAGATCCTTAAAACAGTTCTCCCTAATTCTTGAAAGCTGCAATTTTTTAAGAGAGCCATCCCTTGATACCCTTCCACAAAACCAAGACTGAGGAGAGTCTAAGTCAGGTTTAAATCACATCCTTTTTCTTTCCATAAAGCCAGTTTTAGGTTTAATCTCAAAAAGCTTACCTTTAATTAGTTCCGTCCTTCTAACATAAGTCGAGATTTGACATCATGTGGTCTCCGAGTGGCTAGCTCTTGAAGTCCAACCGCTGTCAACAAAATCTCTGTAACAAGTATGGTTGGTTTACTCTATCACTTCCCCTTCCCCAAATATTGTAGCGTATCCCCTGTAGTCTTCTCCCACCCCATCTCATCGACACAACAAAAGCCCATGTATCTACATTCATTCTCAGGCAGAGATCCACTATCAGGGGCTCGTCGTGCGGCGCGCACGCTTGTGCTCTCACTTTCCGAATTTGGCAGGATCTCTCACCAATGGATTCCCATGCCTAATTAGGAAGTTTTTCTATCTTTATCAACCCTCCCCATCTCTTTGAAAGGTAAACTATATAAGATTGATCAATTTTCCAATTAATTGTTCTCTTTCCTATTAATCTTCTGTTTTCAAAAACTCTTTCTTTATCAATTCCAAATCTAATTCACAAACACTAACAAAATGGAAAGATTGTCTCAAATCGCATCACAAGCTACTGCTGCTTCAGCTTCTCCTGCTAAGCCAGCCCATCCATTAGATCCATTATCTGTCACTGAAATCAAGTGTCTAACTAACATTGTTAAGTCATATTACGCTGGCCGTGATATCAGTTTCAATACTGTTACTTTAAGAGAACCAACAAAGAAGGCCTACTTACAATGGAAGGAATTTGGTGGTCAAATGCCACCAAGATTAGCTTCCTTCGTTATCTTAGAGAAAGGTGTTCCAGGTGTTAAGGAAGGTTTAGTTGACATTGCTACTCAATCTGTCATTGAAACCAAGAACTTAGAACAAGTTCAACCAATTTTAACTGTTGAAGACTTGTGCTCAACTGAAGAAATTATCAGAGCTCACCCAGATGTTATTGCCCAATGTGTTTTATCCGGCGTTCCAGCCAATGAAATGCACAAAGTCTACTGTGATCCATGGACCATTGGTTACGATGAAAGATGGGGTGCTGGTAAGAGATTACAACAAGCTTTAATGTACTACAGATCCGATGAAGATGATTCTCAATACTCTCATCCGTTAGATTTCTGTCCAATTGTTGATACTGAAGAAAAGAAGGTCATTTACATTGATATTCCAAACAGAAGAAGACCAGTTTCCAAGCACAAGCACGCTAACTTCTACCCAAAAGACATGATTGACAAGTACGGTTCAATGAGAACTGATGCTACTCCAATCAATGTTACTCAGCCTGAAGGTGTTTCTTTCAAGATGGATGGTAACGTTATGTCCTGGTCCAACTTCAACTTCCACATCGGTTTCAACTACAGAGAAGGTATTGTTTTATCTGATATCACTTACAACGATCACGGAAACGTGAGACCAATCTTCCACAGAATGTCTTTATCTGAAATGATTGTTCCTTATGGTTCTCCAGACTATCCACATCAAAGAAAGCATGCTTTAGATATTGGTGAATACGGTGCTGGTTACATGACTAACCCATTGTCATTAGGTTGTGACTGTAAGGGTGTTATCCACTACTTAGATGCTCACTTTGCTGACAGAGCTGGCGAACCAATTACTGTCAAGCACGCTGTTTGTATCCACGAAGAAGATGATGGTTTATTATACAAGCATTCTGATTTCAGAGACAGCTTTGCTACTTCTATTGTTACTAGAGCTACCAAGCTAGTTATTTCTCAAATCTTCACTGCTGCCAACTACGAATACTGCATTTACTGGAACTTCATGCAAGACGGTTCAATGAAGTTAGACATCAAGTTAACCGGTATATTGAACACTTACTCTTTAGCTGATGATGAAGACGCTGGCCCATGGGGTACTAGAGTTTATCCAAACGTTAACGCTCACAACCATCAACACATGTTCTCATTAAGAATCCACCCAAGAATTGATGGTGACGGTAACTCTTCTGCTATGTGTGATGCTAAATCTTCTCCATTCCCGTTAGGTTCTCCTGAAAACATGTATGGTAACGGTTTCTACTCTGAAAAGACTGTCTTCAAGACTGTTGATGAATCAAAGACCAACTATGAATCATCAACTGGTAGATCGTGGGATATATTCAACCCAAATAAGAAGAATGCTTACTCTGGTAAACCACCTTCTTATAAGTTAGTTTCAACTCAAACCCCACCATTATTAGCCAAGCCAGGTTCTATCGTTTCCAAGAGAGCTCCATGGGCCAGTAACACTGTTACTGTTGTTCCATTTGAAGAAAACAGATTATACCCATCTGGTGACCACGTTCCACAATGGTCTGGTGATGGTGTTAGAGGTATGAGAGAATGGGCCCAGGATGGTGAGGCTAATATTGAAAACACTGATATATTGTTCTTCCACACTTTCGGTATTACTCACTTCCCAGCTCCAGAAGATTTCCCATTAATGCCAGCCGAACCAATCACTGTCTTACTGAGACCAAGACACTTCTTCTTAGAAAACCCAGCTTTAGATATTGTTCCATCTCATGCTATGTCTACTACGATGGCTAAAAAGGCTACTAACTTGGAAGTCAAGTCAAAGACCGATTCTACTTCAAGATTAGCCTTTGAAAACACTTCTTCTTTAGGTTGTTGTACTAGATTCGTCAAGGAATAAGCTTCCGGTTAATTCTTTCTTCTCCTTCTAACTATTAACTTCTTTTAATTTCATTTTTTTCGATTAATTTATCTATCTGTGTTCTATTTTTAATTATTTTTTTATACATATATTTTATTGTGTTCTTGTTGAAAACTTTCATCTAATATTTCAAATCTTGTTATTCGATATGCTTTCTTTACTTGTAATCTTCTCCTAACCTCAACAACTTTTTATGTGACTTGGAAATAGTGCTCATAATCTTGTTATTTAATAGCATACTAACTTAGGTATTTGTGGCCTAATGCTAATCTTTTTTTCTATCTAGTACTTATATAGTTTTGCGATTACATTTTTTGCTTGGTAATTTTAACCAATGATCTTACACCCATATAATCATTATATTGAATAAACTAATATACAAAAACATATAGAGTCGACTAACCTCCATTATCAGGAACCAACTCATCAAATTGAGCTAATAATTGGTCCATTCTATCAGGCGGCATATCATCATCAAATTGCATAGAATCCACATCATTTTGTCCAACACCTTGTCCACCACCAACTTGTCCAGCTTGTCCAGCTTGTCCAGCACCTTGTCCAGCACCAGTACCAGCAGTTTGTCCTGACAAGCCACCCATATCCATACTCGATGCAAAATCACCCATTTCCATACCCATATCCATATCTAAATCCATATATAGGCCTAACCCGTTATCGTTGTTGTTGTTGTTGTTGCTATTGACATTATTAACGTTACCATTGTTATACGGGGATGTAGAAGGTTGAGGTTGCATGGGTTGCTGGCCAAGGAACTCCAAGTTTAGATCGTTTAAACTATCGCTTTTGTTTGAATTTTGCCCGGTGTTGTTATTTTTGTTGTTATTACCGTTGTTGTCAGATGAATTTCCAAACATATCCAAAACCATATTGTTGTTACGATTGGAGGGGGCTTGGGATTGCGAAATAGTGTCAAACATCATAAAGTCATTAGACATATCAGTACCATCTCCAGATTTTGAATTGTTCGTAGGTGCATCGAAGTCAAAGTTATCAAAATCTAAATCTAAAACAAGATCATCAGTATTTGTATTATATTGGTCTTTGACTTGTTGTTGAGCTCGATCGGCAGCAGCTTTGGCTGATTCTGCAGCTTGTATTTGTTTTATCTTTTCAGCCTCTTCTTGTTCTATTTTCAATTTAGCATCTTGTTGTTTCTTCAATTCAGCAATTTTGGCCTCTTCTTCTTTCTTCTTTCTGGAAGCTTCTTCTTCTAGCTTTTTCCTCAATATTGCCTCCTGTTCCATTTTCTTGCGATTTTCTTCATCTTTCTTGGTTTTTATCTTTAAATAGTTCAAAACGTATTCCGTGTCCTTCAATTCCAGATTGAAATCATCTAAAACTTGATTATATTTATCAAAATCTCTTTGAAGCATTGCTGTAAGGGGTTTCATCAAAGAGTCATTGTTTTTAGGAGTTAATGTATTTGTGGCATTTGGAGTCAGTTTGTAGGTCAACTTATCTAGGACGGTTGCCGATGTAATAAATACATTATTCGCAGAATCTTTCAATAGATTATTCATGATTATTTGAATACTAGTCAGTAGCCGGGCCGGTAAATTAAGGTATTGACTGTGATTGATGCGGTTGCTCTTGGATCTGAGTAGATAAGAGTTTTGTAAGAACATACCTACCCATACCCCAAGAGTACTCATCAATCGAATCAAGTTGAGTGTCGTTTTTGGCTCGATCGACCTTTTCTGATTCTCATCCAAAGGGTCGATCAACTACTTAATACTCACACCTAACACCTCAATATATTTTGCACAACTCACATGCACAGAAATATCCACGCGATATGCTCCGGCTGCCTTTCCATTATCCCAGGTCCCCCTCCTGGGCCCCCATCCGCTCTCGTCCAATCAAACACCGCCAGCTGCTCGAATTCTGAAAGTTCAAACTCGAAGCTCGCTTTCGATCAGATTGAACAAAACACAAATCGATGTAACCTTCTATTAAAGAGGTTTAAATCACCTTACCGATACTATAACCAGTCGATTACTTTCTAGATTTTTATCAATCACACAATGTTCAGACAATCATTCAGAACCTTAGCAAGAGTTAACAGATTAGCAGGTGTTAGAACCTACGCTGAAGCTGCCAACCCAGACATCCTGAAGTTATCTTTGGCTGCTCCTCACCAAGTAAGTAATATTCACACCGACACTCATACCCACGGTCTATACTTGTTCAAGAATTGAAGACTCAAAAGGCTGCTTGAGAAATTGAATTTGCATCATTGGAATTAACCTTAAATTGGCTTCAGACTTACTCTAAGTTGACCTCAGTGTTAGACATTCAAATTTTGAACTGCCAAAATGATCATATAGATTGTAGGGACGATTCTAACTGTACCTACGAAGATCCTTCACTACTCAATTGAGTGGAGACAATTGAACGCAGACTTATGGTCATACCTTACTGAAGTTCAAAGTTGATTTAGTTATCAATTGAACATGAAACAAAACGTTGAACCTTACACCCGATAAGTTTTTACACAACATCAAAATAGATTACGTACCCTTTAATACTTTTATCCGCCTTGGAATATTGATTATATTGACACTCAGGCGTCAATTGGACCTCATATATGTGAAGAGTAAATAAACGAAAGGCACAACCAATATTTAATCCCTTTTCACCTCACAATCCTTTGTGAGCTTGAGAGATAAACTCAATTTTAAGCAATAAACAAGTCTGAAATTTTGTTCTTTTATAAACATCAAACAAGTCGACAAACAAAAATACTAACACTCATAAAATCAATTCATTTATTGGTTTATCATTCTTATAGGCCTTCTACTCCAACAAGGAAGTGTAAGTTCTTATCTATCATTTTTTATACTCTAAGCGTTAGACCCACAAAATCCCAAGTTAGTCTCAAAATATTTTGATATAAACAATGGATCCAATCTATACAATTAAGCTTCATCATTGAACGTAATAATCACAAATAAGCCCACTTTAAGGCAGATATGCCTTGCAGCTTTCACAAATCTTAGAAAAAAGTACTTTATTTGGATCAATTTTGGCATCAATCTGATAAATCAACGCTAAATCTGATAAACTACTAGCTTTAGATACTAACACAATCCACTACTGTAGCACACAAGTTAACATTCCAGCCGCTTCCGGTGATATGGGTGTCTTAGCTCTGCACGTTCCAGTTGTTGAACAATTGAACCCAGGTGTTGTTGAAGTTATTGAAGCTGCTGGTTCTACTAAGTACTTCATTTCTGGTGGTTTTGCTTCCGTCTTACCAGACTCAAAGTTAAACATCACGACCGTTGAGGCTTACACTTTAGACTCATTCTCTCCAGAAACCGTCAAATCTCTATTAGCTGAAGCCCAAAAGAACGCTGCTTCTGCTGATGAAGAAGTTGCTGGAGAAGCTGCTATTGAAATCGAAGTTTTGGAAGCTTTATTAGCTGCTGGTATCTAGATTACTGTTTGATTTGAAATACAACGTCCCCGTACACACCAAAAAATAAAAAACTATAAATTTTTTTACGTTATCTTGATTTGAGTTTTTCATTATTTGAATGTTTTGTTTTTTTGTTTTTTTTATTCCTGTTATCCCGATCGTTTTTTTTTGTTTTGTATTTTCTTTTTTTGATTATCAAGCTATTGTCATGAACTGTTTATTTATATCGAGATAAGGAAAAGAATTTGGAAAACCAAAAGAGAGAGGAGGAATCATAGAGACAGAAACAGCTTTCTGCTTAGATAGTTTATGAAGTTTCTTTTCCACTTAAGTTTAATTACTTAAACATTTGTCTTTTTATACTATATTATTACTATATCACCGTCACATTATTATATCGTTAGAGCAGCATGTTAGAACTGTCCATAAAATTAGTATAAAAAGCTTTAAAAATTGACACCTACCATGTGAGGGTTCAAGGGGCGCTCGCCGCCTTGTCTAGGGCAACCAAATAGAATTGTTAGTTAATCAATCGTTTGCTCTCCTGATTGCTTGTGGCTGCCAGTAGCTAACTGGCATTAGTAAAACAGAAGGAGCAACACCCAAGTAGAAACAGACAAAAGTCAGTTATAGAAAAGTAAAACACAAAAGAATCAAGACACATTGTTTGAAGGAAAGAAAATCAAATATAAAATTACACAAGTACCTAAATTGTAGAGAGACAAAAATACAGGAGGGAAAAAATACAAAGAAAAAAAGCACTACAAAACTGTAATGAAAAAAGAGCCACATAGAATAAAAGTTTATAGTTATAAATCAACCGGACCAGTATCTATACAATTGAGGGGCTTCGAAACTGACAGGCTTCAATTTCCCTTCACCCTCCCGTGTATGAGATTCTTGTTCTTTGCCATCAAAGTCCAACACGTTTAATGACTTCTTTGGTGGCTTCATGATCAATTCCTTAGCTTCAGAGATCAATCTCTTGGCCTTTTCCTTTTCTTCAGCAGTCGGCTCAACGACCGTCGTCACGGTTTTCTTCAGCACGACAGCAGCAGCTGGGGATGCTGGGACTGTAGTACCGGAAGTGTCAGTTGGAGCGGTCGTAGATTCACTGGATTCTGTTTTGACAGGTTCATCGAATTTATCATTGGCTGATTCTTCTGCTGCTTCCATAATAGCATTTTCAGATTTCTCACTATCCATTGTTTCAACCTTTGCCTCACTTTCTTCAGATTCAACGCCAGCCTTTGGTTCTTCTTCAACCTCAACAACTTCGGTAACAGTTTTTGATTCAAGTAGTTCAATAGCTTGCATCAATTTCGAGGAAACAGAGTTGGTGGATTTGAACAAGGCAATTTTATCCAAGAACAATTCATCGTTTTTATTACTGAGTTGTTTTCTTTGGTACTCGTATTCTTTTTCAAGTTTATTCAGTTTTCCCAATTTCAGATCAACAATCTTCAATTGGTTGTTCAATATATTGACCAAAGACTTGTTCATTTCTCTTTCCTCGTAGGATGCAAAAACGTGAGATCTGGCACCAACTAAACCAAGTGAAGTAACTGTGGCGTCTTTGATATCTTCTAACGCATCTGTTCTTTCTTCACTTTCTGTTGGCTTACTCTTACCAGCGTTTAGTTTTTCCTGCAATTTCTCATCCATGATTTTGATGGCTCTGGATGAGGCAGCAGCGGCAACTTCTGGATCGACTAAAGAAACCAAAAACGCCAATGATGACATTACAGGATTCTCACCGGCCGAGAGAGTGAAATTGGGTAAAAATTTCAAAGGACCCAACATTTGTTTGTTTTCATTCAAAAATTTGTCTTCGATTGGTAGTTGTAAGAATCTAATAATACATTGTTCTGGAGTTTTATCACCAACCATAGAGGCAACCTTATACCAATCGCTCTTATATTCTCTAATACCTTCAAGCAATTTTTTGAGTGAGTCTTCTGACCAACCTTGATCAATATCAGGCTTGATAATCTTTTGTCTTTTGTTAGAAGATTCAATTTCGTTGCCATTACTCCCATTTTCGACTTCTCTATATGACTTCATAACATCTTTGATCCTTTTCAAGTCTGGTAACTCAGTAGGGGGTCTATAAGACTCGAATGGGAACATCCCCCTTGGAGTATCTAAATCAACAGAGAAATCACCTGTAAAAGGAGGTTCGATTGGAACTGGTCTAGTCTCAGGATCAACTTGATAGTTGATCAACCCCCATTTATCCAAGAACTTGTGGACTCTCAGTAATGTACCAGCATCACCGACCAAGTTTCTTCTCACAGCAGTAAACGATAGATATTCATTTGGATTCAATCGATAGGCGTTGATCATAAAGTTTCTGTATTTGGCATATATTTGAGGGTTTTTATTCTTGTTAAAGTTGTGGAAGAACTCAGGTAATGATTCCTTTTCAATTTTGTGAACTTTTCTCATGTGGAACCAAGAGGAATATGAAGGCAAAACAACTGTATGGGTTTGTCTTTCCAATTCGGAGATGGATGCTGTTTCTTGGTGAAGCTTCGCAGCTGACGTAGTCTGATCAGGTTTCTGTTCTCCGGTTTCAATTTTGGTATGAATTTCAGGAGATACTGGAATAGGTGTTGTTGGATCAGTAACAGCCGGCGTAGAGGACACTGTA
This sequence comes from Ogataea degrootiae, assembly GCA_019232045.1. Classification (NCBI taxonomy): domain Eukaryota; kingdom Fungi; phylum Ascomycota; class Pichiomycetes; order Pichiales; family Pichiaceae; genus Ogataea; species Ogataea degrootiae. The sequence goes on from JAHDIT010000015.1 coordinate 83,871, forward strand.
ACAGGAATACTTTTATCAACAATTGATGGAGCATCAGCGATTTCAGCATCCTTTGGTTCAGTGGTTTCTTCTCCCCCCTCCTTCTTATCTTCATCACTGTTACTTTCATCATCACTAGAATCCTCTTCAGAACCACTGCTTTCACTGTCTTCCTTTTTAACGTTATCCTTGGACTCTGGGGTAGCATTCTCTTTTGGTTCTTGGGTGATTTGTTCGTCTTGGGTGACGGCATTATCAACAGGAACTTCCTCCATTGCATCATCATAAGCTGTAGCATCCGCTTCTTTGTCAACATCCATCATATCGGTATCCTCTGGAGCAGCGTTACTTTCAATAGCGGATTTAATGGTTGGTATTTCAGTATTTTCGGTGTTTCCTGTGGTATTTTGATCATTTACAGCTTTTGGTAAAAGTTCTGGTTCAGCTTCTGTTGCATTTTCTTGTTCAGACTCAATTTCAGCTTCTTTCTTCTTGTTATCTTCAGTAGCTTCTGCGGCTGGTTCAGTTGGTTTGGTTGGCTCATCTGTTTCTTCAGATTTTGGTTCTTCAGATTTTGGGTCTTCAGGCTTTGATTCTTCAGATTTTGGTACTTCAGATTCAGATTCATCATCATCTTTTGGCTTTTCAATGGAAGTGGCTTCAACCGACTCTTCTTCTTTGGCTTCAGTCACAGTTTCAGGGATATCTTCTATTTTGACAGGTTCGCCAGACACAAATTCTGATTTTTCAACTTCTGGTGGGTCTTCAGGATCGATTTCTTCCTCAGGGGAATCTGAAGGCTTCTGATTGTCAGCTGCAGAGTCCAAATGAGAGTCATCTTCAACTGGTGCAGATTCAATGACAGTTTCCTCGATCGTTTCAGAAGGTTGTTGAATATCTTTGGTGTCTTCACTTTGTTCCATTGCTTTGAGGAGGTTTTGACCAGTCACTTTCTTTGGAATGGATAGAATAGCAGATGAGATGGAAGCGAATGTTGACTATATATATATAAAGATACGCCAAGGGAGTGGGTAACTAGTGAATATATAGGCATATAGTATATATAAGTGCATATGCTATCAACAGTTAAAAAACAATAAAACAAGAACTTCACTGTGAACAAATTCAAAATTCCATAAAACCCAAAATCGAAAAATAAAAACCTTTGCACATCCACAAAAGTCACATTCTCTTTTGGTCTCTATTGTATATTAAACTGGTACAACCTCTCTGATTTCATCTTTCTTTTGTCTACCGAAAGACGTTTGAAATCACGAAGCAACCGGAAAGCACACCATAAATACTCAACCATGCAAAGTTTAGCAAGGTTCTCCAAAGTTTCGGCACTTTCCACTCTTTCGTTCACCGCAGGCTTCTCGTTGTTCGCCAAACCATGGCCAGAAACAACTCCACAAGAGATATCCAACTTGCAAAAGTACTCTTCGAACATCATTCAAACGATTCAATCCACCCCTATTTTTCAAAAATTGAACTCTTCAGTAAGCTCATTTGATATGTTAACCGCCTCCCAATTGATCCCTGAAGCCCATAGAATCAACCACGTTGGCCAAGGATTACTCAATTCCCCGCAGCATCTTACAATTGATCCCATCCTCTTTATGGATAAGGAAAAAGGTGAACTGTATTCTTTCTCACACTTAGGTAATAGCCTAGTTGGAGCGGACAACAAAATCCATAACGGGGTCGTAGCGACATTACTCGACGAGGAACTTTGTTTCTGTGGGTTCTCAAAATTACCTTCCAAAAGAGGCGTAACAGCAAAATTGTCGATTGATTTCATAGAAAAAGCGCCACCAAATTCAACCGTTTTGCTATTTGGCAAAGTCGTTGAATTTAAAGGTAGAAAATGTGTCATTGATGGATATTTGGAAACTTTACCTTTGAAAAAAGGCCAGAAACCAATCAGAATAGCCAATGCCACTTGTGTTTTAGTTGAACCAAAATGGTTCAAGTATTTAAACTGGGTTCCTCTGTTTGATTAGGAGGGTATTATGGATCTTGGGGGTTTAAAACTTACTACTACTATTGCTACTTTTTCTACCACTATTATTCTGACTATGATTTCACTTATTTATTTATTCAGTTTTCCTCTTTTGTTTGACTGTCTTATCTTATGCTACTGTAATGTATTCAACTTTATTTATTCTTTAGATAGTTCGCAGTATCAATTCTAAACACAATACGTTGATTTGTAAAGACACACAATGCAGTCGGAAGGTCATGAACATCCCTAAGAACTGTCACTGTAGTGCATAACCACAACATTTGTAACAATTGTGGAAGCGAATGCGATCTTATTCGTATCTACCTAACAAATCATTCATACAAATATGCTCGGCACCACATAAATAACAATAATGATAACAATCGATTGTACCCCTGATGGCGAAGATAGATATATATAGAAGTGTTTATTGGTTAAAGGTTTTTGTTGAAATTCGTTTGTATAGTACATCTTTCATTAATTAGGTGAGAAATGGTAGCAAATAGTAGTGTACACAGATAAACTCTTTCATTCCAGCGCATACGAGAAACACTTTATAATTATTGAACTTTTGGGAGAAATAAAAGGAAACGGGAAAGTCGGATGTATAATAATAAAATAGCAAGGGAAAAATAATCAATAGATTGGAAAGCCAACACTGACAAATACTTGAAAGTGATGCTCATTCATTCATCAGCATCTTGAAGAAAACAGAAAATGAACCAAACGACCAATGGCTCTCTGTGAAGACAGAAAATAAAGCTAGTCACCACACAGGCATGAAGAAAGAAGGAGAAAATACTTAAACGGATAAAATTGAAACTTATCTGATCTTATCAGCATGTATGTAAGCAAAGAATGCACGACAAGGAAGAACATAATGAGTTTTAAATTTTTGTTTTAAATATGCAAATTAATGGTAATAGTACAAATAAGTGAAATAATACAATTGAGAATAAAATAAAGGAAAAAAAGGATGCAAGTATGTTTATCTGTTTTGTTTGCCCTTTTGAAAAACGAATGTTTTTATGAGTCAAGAATACGTTTTGTTAGTAGTAACAGGAGTAATATTCGTATATACTAATAGAAATTAGGACACCAGTTGTTGCTAATTTTATCCAACATACTGATTTCTCTTTCGATAGAAGTGGGATCAATCAAGTCATTTGAAATGGTTGTGATTAAAGAATCAATTGAAATCTTCTTTGGATCCTTTAGTAGTGGTTGTGAGCTCATTGGATAAAGTGGCGTGAATCCTCTGAAGTCAATTGGTGGTGATCGGGATGGAGGGGGGCCATACATTTGATGCTGCTGATTCAGGGCAGATGCAGTACGTGGGGAATACATCATCGAAGAGTTACCTATCCCACTCATTTGTAAATCGATTGCTGACACTGGAGTCAATGAATTTGAAATTGACGATCCTGGTGAAGATCTTCCACGTAATTGTTGCTGTTGATGTGGATTTATTGGGGTTGTTTCAATTATACTGGACACTGGGATATATGGTGATTTTGAAGGTGATGACGATGGTAGCAAGCAATATTTGAATAACGAGTCCGGCGAGAAATTGATTTGATCATTAACGTAAAGACGAGGGTTGTTAGATAACAGTGTTGTTTGTGAGTATGCAGAGTTGGAAATTAATGGTAGCACACATGAAATCAACTGCCGTTGCTTTGATTTATCGGTATACAGAGCTTTTAAAACGAAATGAAATTTACTGTTCAGGTAGACATCTTCGTTTAAAGCAATTAAAATACCTTTAATGATTTCATTTGAGATCCTTGAGATTGAAACATTTTCATCGGATAAATAATATATCATCGATTTTCCAGAAATGAATAGATACGTTGTTATAAATGAGGCAATTGAAACAACCCAAGAATTATTTTTCAATCTATTTGATAAATGATGAACCATAATAGAAGATTGAAAAATAATACCCCAAGAAGGATTGTAATCGGATGGATGTTTCAGAATTGACCACTTGGCCCTAACTGTGAGATGCAAATGATGGATTGTAATTAAAGCCGTGAAATAAGTCGAGGCCAAAAATAGCCCATAGCAGTTATGAGAAGATTTTCCGTAGGCTTTAATCTTGAAATAATCAGGCAGTTCATTAAACCAATTACCGAGCATAAAATCTGTTTGCTTTAATACATGAGTAAATGGTTTACCATTCTTAGCATTATCTTCGATTAACTGTCTATTATTATTAGCTTGTTCAATTATTTCACACATTTTGAAAGCTTCAATGCAAAAATGCTTTGTATATACATTTAATTGGGTATCGAATTGAAAACATTTGAAAACTCTTTCCTTAATTTTATTTAGATCTCCTAAATGAACCATGGTTCGATTTTGGAAAACCATTGACATTATACGATCCTTAGTATATAATGCCCAAACAACTTTGTTTATCACATTATGGTCTTTATATTTTTCGTTGAAGAACCCACTACCATTGGCAACATTGATTGCAATTTGTAGCCAACAAAAAGCAGATTTGTTGTGGAAATAGTGATCAGTCACGCTGAAGCCAAACAAGAGTAATGTTTGGGCTAATGAAACTGAATCCTTTTCAAAATCGTTGTCGTATAACGCTTTGGCTCTCTTATACAGTATTGTAGTGATTTTATTTTGTGTTGACCGCTGTTGTTCGTTGATACAAAGTCCGCCAATATTTTTTGAACCAACGAATAGAATAGTTTGTAGTAGTAACAACGATTTTGGTTTGTTTAAACTTTCATTGATGAAATTTTCGTTCAAGAAACTTTCTTTATCAACAATTGGTAGCACAGGATAAATGTTGTTGAAGAATGAATCAATGTAAATTTCACAAAGTGACCTTTCAGGTAAATTGAAACAACCATTAGAAAACAAGTTTTCGAAGTTCGGCATATCAAACCCTTGACTTCTTGCGAAATCGTTACTAACATCATTGTCAAAATGGTCATAAAGTTGGTCAATTAAATCGTTTTCATTTGCATTACAGGTTGAGATTCGATCTTTGCTTATTTCTTTATTGGAGTTTTTGATCAATTCACTTGGATCTAAATGTATTCCATTTAACTTGTCAATTTTAGTCTTTTCAATTAATTCGGAGAGGTTCTCACGTATCTGATATTTCTTCAGTCTTTTCTTTCTTTTATAAATATCACAATTCAAATTTAGTTCATGACAGTTGGAACATTTTTCATTAGGGTTTGATTTTGTATCTAAATCACATTTGATTTTCCGTTGGTGGCATATAACACAAGCCTTGGATGATCTTTTCCTCTTTTTTTGGTCTTCAGAGATATCGTTATCGTTATCATTGTCGTTTTCATTGGTACTTGAACCCTTATCTTTAATGTTGCAGTTGCTTCCGTTAAACGCCTCATTTCGTTGCTTTGATGATAAATGTTGTTGCTGGAGTTTCTGTTGCTGGAGGTCCGATTGTGGTGAATGCGCAGACGAGTACATTATACTTGGATGAATAGGGAACACCCCTGTATTATCATTGTATTGTTGGTATTTGTTATTTTTCAGTTTCTTAGAAGATGCTGATTTTGGTTTAGGTCCATTACGATCAGCCATACTATTGAAATATCTGTCCTTAACAGAAATAAAGCGAATGAGTGAAAGTATATACAGTTATTTTTTGCTGTAACGCAAAGATATGGCTGATTTATTAGCAAACTTATGGTGCTATTTCTGTTCCTAATTGTTATTTTGCAGTTTTCCTTCTTTGAGTAAACGTAGATGTAGATGTAGAGGATAAAAATATTTTATATCAATTGAAATTGGCTGTAAATGTATCTAAACGGAACATATATGTATGTTGACTAAAGCCAGCAGTCAGTTGTTATGCAAAATAAGAAACAAGTCTTATACAAAATGAGCGGTAAATAAATTGATTGTATATGCTCTATGTTATCCAATTGAGGAAGATATTTTAATCAAGCGAAAAAATTGGAAGTAGTTTACTGGTAAAACACATATATATATATTCATATAAGATATAAACTAGTGATAACCATATATCATTGAAATTGTTAACTCTGGATACATAAGAAAAAGCAAGGAAAAAACATAAGTTTCCAAATTTAACAAAAACACATAGAAAAGAAGAGGAACACAATCCAAGTGTTGTTGATAGATGGTATTGTTAAGCCTGTTAAAATGCCGGTTTTAAAATAAATATCGTCGTCACAAAGAGCTCCACAATCAACCGTATACAATGAGGGCAATTTAAGAGCAATGCATTCTAAAAACGTAGCATGAGCTAAATCTGCGCGTTGTCACAGTGCATAACGAACAGCCTGTGTGTGGGTTTTGGTTGATTAATTAATTATGTACGATACGATTCCTCACTACTATAGTACGTAGGTGAGTCTTTTCGTTGGTGAATGTATCGCATAACTTTCAGGAAAATCAACACTGGTAAGGAGACGCACTCAATTGATCCCTTATACCGAGGTATCAAATTCAAGGGAAGAGAGTGGAAAGGTGCAGTTATTTCCCTGTGAATTGAGATCATCGACATAATCCCGAACGGACGGATTGAGCTGAGAGAGGAGAGCATCTCTATTATCAGTAAGGACAGGGAACGGTGGTTCTCTAATATGTTTTCGATCTAATGTTAGGTGCTTCATGCACCTTGAAGACCATATACAGTTATTGATGGATGCAGACCAGACTTCCAAGCACCAGGGAGTTGAAATGAATCCGGTTAACAAGAAGTACACATTGGATAACTGGGATGGGGACACCATGGCATAACCACAGATCGCCTCGTCCGAGAAGACCATTTTTGGATTTCTTGAGTATCCTTAATCACCTATCCCATTAAGATATAGTTATTAGTTTTCCAAATGCCAACAACAAATCCTAGATACTACCACCTTGCATTGTATGAAATGTGCTGTGTGCCTGTGTGCATTTTCAACAAAAACCATGAGGACCTATAACAGGCTTTTCATCGATATATATAAAATACTTTATATTATGAAATGTTATATTTCTGGGATTCTGATTCGATCTAGCCCTTTTAGGAGAAAGGATATCCCTGACTAGCATATTACTCAGTTAAGCCAAAACTAATCAGACAACTTATGTGTCCTAATTCTCCCCCTCTCCACACTTGAAGGTCAAACGAATGGATCTTATTGTAAGTGCGCTGATCTTGTTATGTACATGTATCTTGTCTAACCCTATTGCTGTACTCAATTCCAAACAGCTCCCGCAAGGGGAGCCTCTGATCGTTTTCACCACCTGAGACTCTCAGGAGAAGCAACGGACGCGACCTGCCAGTGCTCGTGGCTCATGCGGGAAGATGCACTGACAAAAAAGAACGCGGCGAATTTCCAGATGGAGCTCTGCCTGGTAAGTTAATGAACTGGCCCCCCTTCACGTTCAACTCTATTTAGGGTTACGGCAACGATACACAACTGTGACGAACCACGACCCTTGTGTATGTAGTCTTTGTGCTCGTCCTTATAGTTACTGCATATCACAGCCTCTCCTCCCCACTGTGCACCATCAAGCGTCTCTTCGGCGCGCTGTGCGTTCTGCTTGTGCAGGAGCGAACAAAAGCAAAGAATTAAATCCTGAACGACTTTTTTCAAGTTTTTTATATGCGGACATCAAAGCTATTTCCCTTTGATCAATTTCGTTGAACCTGTTACATGTAGAGAGGTAATCAGTTGGATTGTCTTCATTCATTCTTATGCGGCATAGGAATTACTTATATGTACTCGAACATTTTGTTCTTTCCGAAGAAGTCAAACACGAATCGAACGACGCCTAGGCAACTACGACCCACACGATATATATACATGCATATTAAGAAATTGATCTCATAGGGTTTTCGTATCTCCGGCGATTTTATGTTCCTCGCTTTTGTCAAAGTAATCATACCTCGTTGATGTATCAATTAAACGGTGAGATTTATATTATTAACCCATATATATTTCTCAGATCCCAGGTTTGTATGACAAATTTCCAAGAGATGCTTCTCAGACCAGCCTGTAATGTATATTCAAAGCAATCTCTATTCTGAATCATGTTGGAGTTTATTAACTTTAATATTTTATGTTTTCTGTCGAATTGTTAAACCTTGTTTATTCATAAACTATTTTAGATTTATCACATTATCTGCAACACACAAAAAATACCTTTAAAAACTGGCCATTGTTCGTTTTGTAATTTAATTTGAAAATCGTAAGATTGTTAAAAGAGAGGAAAGAGGTCGATTTCAAAAACTTCAAAGAAGGGCTCGAAACAACGGAAGTTCGGCGTTCCAAGTTTGGGACACTTAACTCAAAGGCACAAATCTTGAGTTTTGAACATACTTCGATATGATTTATACTCTTTCTGCTCAGATTTGATACCCCATATCTTATACAAGAGCTTACTTCAACTTAATGTTTTAACATGGAACAACTGTATTATTGCGTCGAAGGTCTGTAATTAACTCCTTTGTTTCTTTAACAAGCGTTGAAATCGATCAGAAAGCACAGGGGTATGCGAAAGGGATAGGCAGATAGAGGGATATATATACACATTTGATTAATGCGGCTATACCAAAATGGTAAACGATTAAATAAAGGTACATTTATGCAGCCATATAGTTTATGCAAAAGAGTTAACAAAGCTGAAACGGAAGAGAAAGAAAAGGTAAACCAAAGGCTCTCTACTTGCACGGCTACATGCAAAATGTGACATAGTTCTCGATCTTAGATCCAATAGTATAGCATACATAACCCCAACATGCACAACGATGATTCGCCACTTCTTGCAAACCCTTTTCTCACTATCTATTTATGTACACAGCCCATCAAGAAAGGAAACACATATTCAATTATGTTATTACCAACTACAATACTTATATAAATGTAGCAAGAACGATAGATATGGTACGCGCTTGATAGTTCGGTAACCATGTCTGCATATCTCTATGCGAGGTGCTATTCAAACGCATAACCATTTAGGCTTATTTTTTTTGGCTTCATAATTTCGCCCTAATTATTATGCCTCCGTGGTAAAGGAAGCTTTTCGAGTAACTCAAAGGCTTAGTTAGTTAGACGATGCACCATTTGGGTATTAACAATATGACTGAAATCTCCTGGCATGCATTGGGGCACTAATATAAGTGTCTATATATCGTTCGATCAAATTGATTAAAAAACCAGAAACCTTTTCAATGTTCAGTTTTATAAACATCTTTTCGTACACTCAACAAAACAACTTCGGTGAATAAAATTAAATTCAAATCATTATTAATTCGATACAAAAGGGTTATACATATATCGATTAGAAAATGAAGAAATATCCAGAACAATTTTATATGATATTTAAGGCGAGGACATGTGAACAATAGAGAAAAGACATCTTTCAATGCACAAAACCTTAAATTTAAGCCATTTGGGTAACCGTTGAAAATTTTAAGTTTAAGGTTTGTGCCAGCAATTTGAAAGCTCTTGGATGGGGTCTGGATGGAGGGGGGGCGGACAAATATAACATTCATAAACCTTAACTTCAAACACCGCTGTTTCAAATACGTCAATTGTTGAAGGGATACAAATTTAACACACACACTCTCTTTGGTCGTGTGTATGGTACTTTCAATAGATTAAATTATCACTAGCGTGTTACTCAACAACTATATGTAATCTCCAAGGAAGCCATTGTAGCATTCTCTGTTTCTAAGACAATATTCAAACTTCTACACTAAACCTCTGCAAATTATCAGTACTAATCTACTCATGGATATCTAATCTGGAGAAGCAAGCTTTGGCGAATATTTTCTGTTTGAATGCTCGGCCATTTGTACAAAAGGGTTTAACAAGTGTGTGCTCCTTTTGGTCTGTTCTAAAACTCTAGGCTTGTTAGAATGGCTTTTCCTTTTCAGTAATTCGGATGATGTCTGTACAAAGTATTTAACAGTTTTATGAGACACATAGCTTTTTCAGGGGAACGAAAGATTAAAGTTTTTGGTAGCTGTTAGTATAGCTCACATTAAACTCTGTCTGTTTGGATTAAGATATGCGTAGTTGACTAAATAGAAAGGAACACACAAAAAGAAACAACGAGAGAAAGTAAACAGGAAGAAGCAACCAGACATCTTAAAAAGTTAGCAGAGATAACACGAAGAAGCAACCAGACATGTTAAAAAGTTAGCAGAGATAACACGAAGGTTAACAAAATGTTGCATAAACTGAAAGCAGTTTAATGACAAACCTGGTCCATAATTTATATATTCACTTCGATATAGAAGTTTACAACAACTTGTGAATATTAGTTGTATCAAAATGCATCTATGTTTCTTAATTTTCGTCGCTATTTAGTGAGATCATTTTAAAAAACACCGAGATTCTTTGGAAGTACAGTCACCCAACAAAACATGTAGTCTATATCTTACTAATAAGAATTAATACTACATTGCTATATCATTGAGGATTGAAATGTAACCGCAAATCATCTTTTTGTTCGTACATGGTTGCACTTGCAGTATCGGTTTAGACAATCTATAATCCGAGAAAAAGCAAACACAAAATATTGCTCAACAAAATGTTTGTAATACTTACAGACTTTACTTTTTACTTCTGTATAACAACTTATCCATGATAAATGGAAATATCTTCAATTGTTCGTGATCTCAAGACAAAGAAGTTGAGCCTTCTGAAAGATAAAGACAAAACAGAGACAAATGGATATATTACTTTATTTTATCGAGTTCTGATCTGATCTTCTGAGTGAATTGAATCTGTTTCAAATAATTGTACAGTCAATTTAACTTGAAAATATTGTAATTCAGTAAAAATATAATTGACATAATATCTTGCTCCCCTGCAGATCAGTCTAGTAGCAAAACTATTTCATGATCAACTCTCCTGATTAAAGTATAAACTCACTCAAAATTGATTTTCATACATGTAAATAAATTTCTTGTGACCTAGATTAATGTCTGTCAAGCAGAAATAATATAGGGCAATGAAAATCACTTTTGAAGTCGTCAATGGAAGAAAGAGCGGAAATGATTCTAATAGGATGCCAGCATTGAACTGTGGGAGCCAATTGTTTACGGATTTTGATCACATATCTGCAGATCTGCATATCTGCAAGTCAAAAGTAATATATCGAGTTTGATGGGTTCAATATACACCAATCGATTGAAACTGATCTGAAACTTAAAAGTACACATTCTATAGACATATACATATATTGCTTTGAACACCTTGAGGTGGGAGTTCATTATATATAGTGGTGGTGATATGTTGGTTGATGAGTGCTATTCAGCGAACAAAAAGGCAAATTCCAGACTCTGAGGTTCTCACATTAGTTAACTACCACTTAGGAAATGGCACATGATACATGAGAAATATCAAGTATTAGAATGTAGGATTACCAAGTAAAAACTCCAAAATTAAGTAAAAGGAAATCTACTGTAGAGATAAATAACCGTATGAGCAAACCAGTTGGCGGAGCACAGTTCTAAACGGTGGCTAGGTCGATTCAACTTTCAATATCCTGGAAAGATTCAACTTGAGAAATATGACGTATTATCTATTGAGGACATAATACTGTTATTACACTATACATTCGTCTCAAGTTTACTGCTACTGTGAAGCCAGCCATATAGGTTTTCGGTCTCAATCCGAAGTTTCATGAAGCAGCCTGATAACGAACAGAAGACACCCGGCCTGTAAATTAGCCCTGTACTTCAAGGCTGGGGTACTATGTTATGTACTTTTGAAGTAGACGTACAACGTGTAATCTCGAAAAGTGGAGCTAAATCTTAAGTAAGTGTTGTGTACTCCTTTTTGCTCCAGCTATAAAACTTCCCAGCTACGAGAAGGATGATTTAGTTCCTTACCGATTTCGAAGGACCGTTTTTAATAACCGCAAAGACATTAAATAATTTAATAATTTCGATATTCATATTAACAGTCAATTACTAGGCTAAATATAATAGAGATTTCAATCACATTAAGAGTGTAAATAAAATAGAAGTTTTGAACTGTGGTACGACCATATAATTGCAACAGTTGTGGTCGAGATTCGGTTCTCAACTTTGAATAACCAATGGAAGTTTCTTTCAAACGTTATATCAAAACTGAAGAGACCCAACCTTGTATGCCTCCATAGAATGATCCTACTGGTAGTTGGTTGGTAGCTGGCGCCCGACGTAACCCGTGCTTCCCTCTCCCCCCTAGGGGAATCCTCCAGAGCGGCGCACCAGATGAGACCCTTCATCACGACATCCAAGGCTGTGCACATGATTTATTATCCATGGGCTGTGCAAGATCTAAAGATCAGGTAAATTGACTTTAACTTTGCATACTCCTACATACTACATACAGGATAAGCATCGAAACGGGTTTTCAAAGTTTGGCAAACAACTGACAACAGCAGTCCCTGTACATGCCTCAGTAATACGGTGCAATACTATTTGTCCCTAACCTCAAAGTTAATCTGTACCACTGTATATCTATTTTGTAGGGCCATGCAGATGGACCATGCCTGATATACTTTGTGTGATGTGAGATTAATTCTTCAAGATAATCTCCGTTTGATCAGGTGTGTCCAACGATGCGATTATCTGATAATCATATAAGATTCATAAAAATCGATAAGACCACCATACACTTATTTTATTTCTTTCAAAAATATGTTACGTTAAAGTAGTATGCTTCATAGAAAGAAGTTGTAATTGTTGCCTTCCCAAACTACAATCTAATAAGTTTTGGAGGTTCTGATTCAGACTATTGAATTTATTATACAGATTTCAGACAAAGATTTTGCATTTTTATCTATCGAAAAGGTGATTGTAACCAGTAACATTTGATACAAATTCAACTAAAGATTGGAATTGTGTAGTTTTCAAAACACTGCTAAAAATAAGATGTGCGGCTTAATTTTGAATGCTGATTAAGGGGCTTACTTTAAATGGTCGATCGACTTAAATTTCGCGACTCTTCAAAATTTAGCTTCAAACGACCTTTTAATAGGTCTCCGATGGACGATGGACTAGTCAGACACAGATACATATTGATAATCGTTCTCTTTGACGGTAAAGTATCTAATAACTTGGTTAGATTCAACATTGAAAATAAACATCAGCAAAGGGTTTTCATAGAGAGCAAAAGCTTACATCCATCATGTCCGATCACAACCAACAGTTCATGGAAACGTTCGGTACGCCCGACAATGAAAAGCCCAGTGAATTACAAAAATTGGAAATGCAAAGAGAACAATTAATCATCGATTATAATAGACAAGCATTAGAGACTGTTCTTAAAAATAATGCAGGTAGACCAGTTAAAGTGAAACAGGTGAATGTATTTGGAGCAGGTTCACAATTTAGAGACTCATTTTTAAAGAGACAGTTGGATCCATTATTGGAACAAAATGAGTGTTTGACATTGGAAAATTATTTGGCTAATGTTGATTTAACCACTTTTAACTTCACTAAAACCGGTGTCACTCAAGATATAGTAATGAACGTTGATCCGAATCAATATAAGACACCATTCACATCATATAATACTTTGGAACTAATAACTTCAATAAACATTAAGCCAGTCAAGAAGTTTTTTATGAAAGTGGGCACTAACGTTGGAAATGGTGAAGGGGATGGTTATGTTAGTTTACAATGGAAGAATATTTTTGGTGGTGGAGAAGCATTAACTTTTGATACCAACATGACGAGTAATCAAATTGGAACGAGAAATAAGTCACAATATTTATTCAATTACAGCATGCCAATTATGAACAATCCCGATTATAAGTTTGATTCAGTTTACTATCATTCATCAAGACTCATAGATTACACAACATTCCATGAACAAGCAATTAATGGCATAACGAACAAGATTAGTACTAATTACCTCCCATTTGAAAAGAAATTCAATCACGAGTTAAGCTTGGAAACGTTAGTGAGATCGATCAAGTTAATGAATTCAACAAGTCCATTGTATCGTAACAATTCATTAATTAACGATTACTTCCTTTTCCATGCGGGCGACTCTTTCAAGTCCAGCTTGACATATTCGTTAAGATACGACACTAGAGACACCCAAGTTCTGCCAACGAAAGGTCAAATGTTTAAAAGTTCAGTCGAATTAGGTTTCTTGCCAACAAGTCTATCAAAGTTCATTAAGTCCACCTTTGATTACTCAACAGGAGGTAAATTATTGACAGACCATACGATTTTAAACTTTTCGTTCAGATCAGGAGTGATCAAATCACTTGGAAGTCCCCAAACTGGTTCGTTACACCCAATGGACAAGTTCCAATTAGGTGGGCCTAACGATATTCGTGGGTTTCAAATGTACGGTATGGGACCTAAACAGATGGGATTGTCAATCGGTGGAGATGCCTTTTGGTGTGCAGGATTGAGTATCTTTAGCAAGTTCCCCTTTACAAAAGGTGATTCAGGTTTCAAGATGCATGGGTTTGGTAACGTTGGAAAATTAGTTGATTTGAGTGGGACTAAAAGCGGCTACAAGAACGATGGGATTTATGGATTGACTGGGTTGACGAAGGAGATTAATTCCAGTATTGGTGTTGGTGTCGTTTATGCTAATCCGTCAGTTAGATTTGAATTAAACTTTGCTGTTCCTGTCAGTGTGCACAATGGTGATGAGTTAAGAAAAGGTATTCAGTATGGTATTGGCTTATCATTCTTGTAAAATTATTGCTTTTGTATACCTTGTATATATGTAAATTAGCATGTCATAGATACGCTTCTATGCTGACTTATAACATTCACTATGTAATCCTTATTTAATTCTGTAGGCACCTAAACTAAAGCGACTATGATGCCATGAGAGGGTTTGCGTATTTCTTTATCGTTTACCTAAGAGCTAATTGGTTTCCCCTTTTCGCCCTTTTCGGTCTCTTTACTTAAATTTGTTAGAATCAGAGGGGAAATATTTATGCGGTAACCTGGTTCTTGATGACAATCTGTTAGTTTATACAACGAAGATCAATCGTGCATATTATATTGCAAGCATGGCGTACGATACCACTACTACCCAACCAATCAATAGAGACTGGGATCAAAAACACTTAAGGAACAGAAAAGATTCACAATACTGTAAATGGATGCCTATGAGGTTTCAATGAATGCTGAAAGGATTATTGGATTTAATTATGGTTGTAGAGTACAACCTCTATTTATTATTGGTATTTACCATTGATTTAAGTTGAGGTACACAACCGAGTATAATAAAGTGACACCAAATGTAGTTGGATAGAATGAAAGGGAATAAATAATACAATATACAACATATATCTATATATTGAATGAATATGTATAAGATGAAAAAGAGATGGACAAAAAATATCTACAGCCCCAATTTTTGTTTCTCTTCAATCAACAAACTATGTTGACGAATAACCTCAGGGATAATCAAAGATTCGACATCAACACCATTTTTTAGATCTTCGTCGGATAGCCTAATCCAAACTTCATCTTCATTAGTAACAAAGACAACTTCATATTTACGTGTTTGAAGTAGATTACCAATCACCAATTGATGACTGTATCTCTCTAAAGCACCTTTTGCCTTCTTAATCAATATTGAACTATCGGTTTCTAACTTGAACGACACAATCATCGATATTGGCGCCCAGGAATCAACCAATCTACTCAAGAATTTCGGAACTGGTTCTAAATCAACAACTAACTTCCCCCCGGATTCCTGTGACTGGATCTTATGTTCAGGGACACGAGAAGAAGGCAAGAAGAAGTCAGACACTGCAGCCGCTAAATAGAACAAAGCATCAGACCCGATAACGGATAATTCTTGTGCAATTAGTTTCAAAGTGAATAAGTATTGATGAACTGTAGTAAATGGCACTTTCAATAGCAAATTGTTGTCTAATGCATGACGATGCTTGCGTAACACGACAAGCATCTCATCTTGGAATGATTGGTTCACCTCCACTTTACCGTCCTTGTTTTCAGTCATGTAATCCAAAAAACAGTTTGTCGTATGGGAGTAATGACGGGAGTATGGTAATAGTGAGAACTCACGATGTAAGAATATAACGGCATATCCCATTTCCAGGAAGTATTCAGCGGATGTTGCACCTCTTGTACCGGCACTGAAGTTATCGATGAATCTAACAGTATTGTTTTCCAATGGGACAGTAGTACCACCTGAAGTGACTAGAGCAATTTTTCTCTTTTGTAGATGATGGTAATTGATGAATTCAGCAACGTCTTTTGAGATTTGGGAGAGGTATGCAGGAGGTTTATGCAGACGGAAATAGTTGTCTTCATCTATAGATTTAGCTGCAGGGAATTCTGGGATGGAACGATCAATGGCGAACGATTCATCAGGGTTAGAGGTATGAACACGGGCCAGATGGGGAGAAGCTGGAGTGAATGAAGACATTGAAGGTTTATGATCTGTAATTTTAGCGATTTATGGTTTATAAAGTGTTTTGTTATGACCGGAATGGATGGTATACAAGAACGGTTTAGCCAAAATGCTGGGTATATAACTTCTTGATCACAAGCAATTTGACGGAGAAGACTGGGTTAATTAATGGAGAAGAACGAGATTTAGTCAAAACACGACAACTTTTCTTCCAGATTTCCAATTGAATAAGTTGATTTGATTTGATTTGATTTACCCATCATCTTATAACAAATAAGCTGAGTCGAGATAAGCAGTGATTGTATACGCCCCAACAAATGACATCCAACGTCTTAATGGAAGATACATACGAACTACAAGAAAATGACACGGTGGTTTTCATGGACATCAAATTAGGACCCAAACCATTGGGACGTATCAAGATCAAACTCTTTACAGATGAACTACCCAAAACGTGTGAAAATTTCCGACAATTTTGCACGGGAGAATTCAAAGATCCATTAACAGACAAACCTATTGGTTACAAGAACTGTAAATTCCATAGAATTATTCCTGATTTCATGATTCAAGGAGGTGACTTCGTTAAAGGTAATGGAACTGGAAGTTACTCCATCTTTGAAGGGGATACTTTTGAAGACGAAGGGTTCCCATTTGGAAATGCACCGTACACCGTTGCGATGGCAAACTCAGGACCAAACACCAATGGATGCCAGTTCTATATCAACACTGTTGCCAACCACCATTTAGACGGTAAACACGTTGTGTTTGGAACCGTCGTCGAAGGCTTCAGGACGGTGGACGTTGTCGGTCAATCGACGCAGATCGACGCGGCGTTCAGTATTTCCGAATCGGGCGAATTGTGAGGTGGAATTGTGTCGGGCACGTCTCTATCTTGTTATAAATTGTGTTACGTCATCAGCTTTTAATAAAACAGAAAGCTTTAATTAATGTCAATAAATATAAACCAATTGGCTTCTTACCTGGTTCTTCTCTTTCTCTTTTTCTCTCCTCTTGGTCAATCACACCACCAATTGTATTGATCAACCCATTCTACATACGTGATAATGCTGATACTACCAAACAGACTCATATCGATGCATAGTGCATTGCTTCTTCTTCTCATATCGTCTCTCTCCATACCCCATACCATTGCATTTCCCATCCTATCCGAGGCTCAAGAGAAACATATTGACAACTTGATCAGAACTGAAAGCTCATTCTCTTCTACACTGAAAAACCTTCCCCCTCTTATATCACATCCACAGGGTGAACAACGAACACTGATCGACAAAGAGATACCTTCATATGTTATTGACTATGCTCCAATGGTTCATCTCTACTCTGAAGAACGGTACCTACCGTATGACATTGCTAGCTACGTTACACATTTCCACCCAGAGTTCGCAAATGGCTCCGTTCCCTTCCCATTCAACAAGCAATCTTCTCTGAAAATTCAAGACTTGGAGATATTGACTCCCTTGAATCAAAAAGATGATCGTGTTTATCTGACAGCGAACGAAGATTTTGATACGGATCCTGATTGGTTAACTGGTGTTAAAAACAAACCAAGTTTTTACAGCGGTGAGATTGAAGATGCTCCAGCTACTCTAGTTGTAGTTGATAAGGGAAACGGCTGGATAGATGCTTACTGGTTCTATTTTTACTCCTTTAACCAAGGTCCATTCGTCATGGGATTTGGTCCTTACGGTGATCACGTTGGTGATTGGGAACATTCTTTGGTTAGATTTTATAAGGGTGTCCCCGTTATTCTATGGATGTCTGCACATGGTGGTGGCGGTGCCTATTTTTACAAGAACATCGAAAGGTTTCAAAACGGTAAACACCCTGTGATTTTCTCCGCCAGAGGAACACATGCCAACTACGCCAGTGTTGGCCAACATTCGCACGATGCTCCATATTCGATTCTTTCTGATTTTACTGATCGTGGTCCGTTATGGAACCCTTCGTTGAATTATTTAGCATATACTTACAATTTCGAGACTGGTATTCATAATGCAAATGGGTCGCAGCCAGGACGTGAAGACCGGTACGGCAACTGGCTTCAATTCAAAGGGCTATGGGGTGATATTAAATTAGATCCTAAAGATCCTCGTCAACATTGGTCGCCATTCGAATGGAAGTATATTACCGGTCCATGCGGTCCCTTGTGTAAGAATTTATTCCGTATTTCACCTTGTCAAAGATCCAAATGGTGGAATTTCTGGAATGGTTGCAATATTAGACGTTATATTCAATTTGGTGATGGGATATTTGATTCAGAAGGAAACAACAACTGTGGTGGTCTTTATAGACTAATAAAATGGGGGTGGTTAAGAGGTTTAGTAGAGTTGTTTAGTTTTGGAGGCTGGACTTGTTGGATATTAGACCATTTTCTTGGTTGAGAGATTTTGGATTTCAGGTTTAGTTCTCAGTTTTTTTTTTCTTTTGGTTGGGATATTTTATTTTTAATACTTAATATTTTATATATTTATGTTTATTTACGATATTTTTAATGAAAGGTTGATTTAAGTTAGTTGACTTTAAAAGGTAAAATCGAGTTTTCTTATCTCTCCAAGGTCACGTGCATAAACCTATCAGATGATCAAAGCTTCAGTTTTTTCACGAGTGGAAAATTGCAACTCAAACTAAAGGCCATTTGCTTATCTATTATAACTAATTCATTTCTTGTTTTTCCTTCTTGTCTTCCATAAACATCACAAACAGGTTGAAAAGAAAATATCACTATAGCCACAAACCACTACTCAGTGATGTCAAATGCAATACTCACTGACATTATTGAAAGACAACTACAGAACCACCCCCAACAATTAGATAACCCAACCAGCTTTCAACCATTAACAGCACAATCTTCGCTCTTATCCACCATCCTATCAACAACGTTGTCATACACTTACAAGTTCTTCAAGACGAGTTTAATTGTCGGTTCATCACTTGGCGTACTTGCCTTACTAGGCATTTACAAGTTCCAAAACAACATCATCTATCCAGCCAGTCTGAATGACGGACATGGGAAAGTTTCAACACCAGCTGAATACAACCTACCTTACACCTCCCATGACATCACCACTAAAGACGGTGAGACTTTAAAGTCGTACCTACTGTTACACGATCTCACTGACCCTAGTTACACGAATAAAACTATAATGGTGCTTTGTCCAAACGCTGGGAACATGGGACATTTCTTACCTGTTGCCAGGTACATTTACGAATCGCTGAATTATAATGTGTTCATGTACTCGTATAGGGGTTATGGGCACAGCACTGGGAAGCCAACTGAAGTTGGATTGAAGTTGGACGCTGATGCAATAATGCAATTCGTTGGTCAAAACAAACAACTATCCGATTCAAGTATCATTCTATACGGTAGATCCTTGGGTGGCGCAGTTTCTATATACATTGCTGCCAATTATCCTTCTTTGATAAGTGGGATTATTTTAGAAAATACCTTCTTATCACTGAGAAAAGTCATTCCACATATTTTCCCACTATTAGGACCCTTCAACTTCCTTTGCCATCAAATATGGCCATCGGAAAACGAAATATTGAAAGTTAATAGCGACATTCCAGTGTTGTTCTTTTCTGGGTTGAAAGATGAAATTGTGCCTCCTGAGCATATGAAGAGGTTGTTCCAACTGAGTAAAAGTACGAAGAAGGAGTGGCACGAATGGGAAGGAGCTATGCATAATGATACGATTGTTCAGGATGGTTATTGGCAGTATTTTGCAGAGTTTGTTAGGTTGAAGATTAATCCGATTGGCAAATAATTCAGTGTAACTTAACTTATCTTTCATCAATAATATATAGTAGTATTAAAGTCCTAAATGTTTTTTCTATTTATATCCTTCAGTTGTGCCTACACTTCCTAGGGGGGGGGCATTGTAATTTGAATAGTGTGATCTCTGTATAGAGAAACATATTCAACACATTATAGTTAATTAATTATTTTTAATGATCGATTAATTAGATTTGTCTTTTCGATTGGGGTTGAATTACAAATAATTTGCATCTTATTTGAACAATATAGAGGTCTCGTTCTTACATAGCGGTATCACCGCACCCAGGACACTCAACTTCTAACTGATCAACAAACCAACCCTTCATACATCCAAAGTGCCCCTTATGACCGCATTCAAATAAAGTAACACACGTCCCCTTAATAGGCTCATTACAATAAATGCAACAGCCTTGAACCTTGGTACACTTTTCACAATACCAAAAACCAACCTGTTCCATTGCAGGATCAACAGTATTCAAACCAGAGCCTATTTTGTAGTTATTGTCGGTTTTACTTCCATCGTTCAAAATCAACGAATCGCAATGCATGCAAAATAACCGAACAGACGTCCTTGTTTGTCCCAACTTGCTGAAAACTTCAAAAGTACTCTCAGGTTTATCATTTACTGTAGTGTTTGGATTCAAACCGGCAAAACCAACGGTATCCTTCATCGATGCAGCACATCGTAAAACAGCGGCTCCGATCCCAAATAAACTTCGTGCCATTAGCGACTCGTAATACGCAAACACCCATTCCTGTGCTTGTCTCTGCTCAATTGCACTTGGATAACTATTGTAGAATAATAGTGTAAGCACCGCACACATTGTAACATCCCCTTGGTGGGCGCTGTATGCCGTTGCCTGTTTGATCATCTCTGTTGGATTCCAAGGCGCTTTTAATTTGATCGCTTGGGACGTTGGTGCAGAGTACCCGCTGTTGTTGTGATGTAGGAGCTGTGGACGAGAACGGGTTTGGTGTGTGAATGAAGATTGGTGAGATGCAAGTCCATTATCAAGTGCAGCAGCTATTGCATCTGGGTCTATTCCCCTGTTCGATTCTTTGAGGGCAGCTGTTAATTGACTTTGACCGCCAAGTGACTGTTTTCTTGACCTTGCAGGTGACGAAGAGATCGGTGATAATGGATTGATGCTCATTGGTTGTAAGTGAGGATTGGTATGGAACGAATGGGATAGCATGCTTTTTGGGGATTTTGAGGAAAACAGTGGTTTCTCATTGTCAAAGTCAGCAGAAGAACCAGTGAACGAGTATGTGTACTTTGATAACGAACTTGTTGAATTTGATTTCTTTTTCTTGTTCGTACGACCAATGATTTCTATCGCACCTGTTGAAGTATTGATGTCTTCGTCATCGTCAATGATCGCATCTTCATTATCGTCTGTCGTTGTGGCTATACCAGATGCCAGTGACAGTTCAGTGGCGGTTGACGCCGATGGCCTTATTGTTTTAGTGGGGACAGAAAGTACCTTATTTGGATCTTCTTTCAGGTTGGAAGAGGCACTTTCTTCTTGAACACGTTTCTCGGTTTCTAATTTTTCACGCAGTTGGGTTATTTTCAGTCTATTAAGTTCATGAATGTCAGAGCTTGACGGACTTCTAATGGAGTTCGAATTAACAGATTCGCTGAATGAGCCTAACGTAGTACCTAATTTATCACTCTGACTAGTACCATCACCTGTACCGTATGTCGTTGACGAAGCATTTTTATGTTGCAAAGATAATGAAGCACCACTCCGGAATACATTCTTCATTTCGAACTCATGAAAATTATGATCAATCAGTTCAGTGTCAGTTTCAGAAATCTCCCAAAGTATACTAGCTTTGATAGTCCTCCAGGTTTGACAGTCCCTGAACCGTCTTGCCGATCCAGCAATCGTTGCATTGTATTCACAGACTTGAATTATATCCATACCGTCAGGAACTTGAATCAAATAAAAGCTAGACAAAAACTCAAATGTATCTTGTTCATTCTCTAGCAACGGAACTTCAACAGGGACCGCAAATGGAGAAGTTATGTTCTTTGTAAGTTTTTGATGCGATGGATAGTTCATCATCGATGGCCTTGTTGTTGTAGACCCTGCTCTTGACATCTTCAAAATATCGTGAGTAGTTTGAATCAACCCAGGCTGAGGTGAACTGATTGTCGATTGTAAATTGGTTTGCGAGCCAAGTAAGGGAGAAGAGAACCCAGAAGTTGCATTGGAAAATGACTGATGTTGATCTTCTGACATTGAAAGATTTGGATTAAAAGTGTTTCCTGTCACAGTTGACGCAATTGATTGTATTGGTGTAAGTCCTGAGATTGGTGCTTGATTCAGTGAACTACTTGAAGCCTTCATATCTGTGGATGATGCACCAGGAGATGAAACAGCAGCTGATGAATTAAAGCTGGTGTTATTACCCGGTAACGTAGCATTCATAACCGCAGTAATTGATGGGGTGTCGTTTGTAATCTCGAATTGATGTTTATCTTGTTTAATAAACATCATGTTTTGTTGGGATTTATGGTCCCAGGCATTGGCTATTGGAGTCAAGTTGTCCAATACCTTGTCTTCCATAGTGACATCATGTTGAACTAAAGTTCTATCCTTTGAACAACTAATCAAAAATTTGGGCGTTTTCCAAGTTAATCCAGTCACTTGATTATTGTGGCGTTCAATAACGTTTTTAGGAATATACTTTCTATTCAAATTCCAAATTTGAATACATGGATCATCGTTTAAAAACACAGCTGCAATATCAGTGCCAATGATCGATCCATTTCCTCTGCCTCTACACCAGCTAACTTTAGAAACAGCACCAGACGTATTGATGACATGATCAGGTTCCCTTGAATACTCAGCACTGGAAGACATATTCCAAACTTGTATTTGCTTGTCTCTACCACCACTGATAATATAATCTAGTTCAGGATGCCAGTCTAAAGTCAAGCCGGGGCCAGTATGAGCATTTAACCTTCTCTCTGCATTATTTGGCTTTCTGATATCCCATTTTTGAATGACACCAGAGTCAAATATACTACAGATGGATCTTTGATCTCTTGGATTAAATTGAACACAACGCACAGCGTCGGCATTACCGTTGATTGTGACACTTGCCTTAGTGTTCTTCATTCTTAAATCCCATAGTTTCATTTTCCCGTCTTGAGAACCTGATATTAGATGGTATGGGTTGACATGATTAAAATCAATGGAGTTGACAGCTCTTTGATGGTCACTTAATGTAGTCCTTATTCTGTTTCCTCTATCCAAATTATACAAATGAATTGAACCAGATAATGTGGAAACTGCTATGTTTCTTCCATATTGTTGATGACCAAACTTAGCCTCCGATATCAATCCGAATTTAGCATTTCTTGCGTTGGTTGGCTGGGCAATTAGATCGTACTCAATCGAAACCTCGTTGTTTGATATCTTCAAAAGTTGTAAAAATTTGGGTCCTCCTATAACAAACAAATTTGGGGTTTCATTTGATTTAGCACATGTTAAAATTTCATTGTTTGATTGAAACTTCGTTGTATTCTTATCAGGAAAATGCTGAGAAGACGAAGCTGTGGAGGGTAGAATCGATAAACTGGCGGCTGGCTTATTGTAACTTGTTGAAGCAGAAGATGCATTGGGGGAATTGCTATTGGACAGACCGTAAATGTTGAAGGCGAGTCTTGAAAAGTTTCCTGACGATCTTCTGCTCTGATCCATCAGATACATTGGAGAAGTTGGAGAAGATCCAAACGAACTACCCATGTTGTTAGCCTGTATGTTGGTAGAAGAATTGCCAGAGAATGAGTGGCTGGGAGCGTTATGGGATGACCCATGGGGTATTTTTCTTCCACCTTCTTCCGACATTCAGATTAACGTTGGTATCTAATTTCAAAATGAAGGGTTCCTACGGGGGATATTGCATAAAGACTACTAGTTGACCTGTAAACAATATCTCTGTTATCTAAACTCATATGCAAACTTCCACTTACAAAGATCAGATCAGAATTGTTTATTACATAAGCAACTTTGAACTAAGGATACTTATCCCCTTCAAATGGTGCTCTGTAATATACAGGGGATTATTGAATTTAATGATCAATATACTTCGATCAACTCTAACGTTCATTGGTCCAAAACTACAAATGTACAGTACCAAATATATGCAATTATTTTCTATTTATGATCTTCAAAGACGCTCTAAACCTATAGAACTTTCACATCACCCATCTTGAGAAGCTGCTTAACAGCTCCGTATCTCAAAACAAAGATACCATTTTTTGTAAGTTCAATTTCTTCGTCATCCACTTCAATTGTATTATCGTTGACCACTTGAATAAAAACGGGCTGGCTTAAATCAGGTTCATCCACCATTGAAACTCCACCTGCAGTTTCATCGACGGCTTGTAGTCCTTCTGGCAGATTTTTCAAAAACTGACTATTGTATAACTCCATCAATATCTCCAAATGCCTTTCCATATATGTGACCTCATTGTTTGATAACTTAGAAACTTCATGTTCGTTTATTCTGATAAACACTGAATATTTGTCAATCTTGACCAATCTTGTTCTTGTGTATGACCTTATTAGAAACTGTATTCTATCGAGCTCTGATTCAACAATCACTAGCAACAATTTGATTTGTTTTTCATGTTTTTGTAATTCTAACGAGTTTATTTCAATGAATTCTATCTGCTTTCGTATTCTCCCCAATATTCTCTCGATAAGATCTTCTTCGTAAGGTAATAGTTCAGGTATCGTTCTCTCTTTGATCCAGGCTTGTGTTAGTCTTTCGAGGTCTTCAGCTCTCTCGAGCTCGTCGTTTCTAACTGGTGCTCTTGAGTCAGTTTCAAAATCCTTTAAAATATCATCAAAATCCATGACTGTTGTTCTACCTATCTATAAGCTCAGTATTGTATTTTTGAAACCGACAACTGTATCTATTAGTAGAAATGAACAAAATCCATCGACAATCGGACTGATTCAACTGAAACAACAAACAAAAAAACGACGCATCCACAAAATCGAATTTGTTCCTTTTCAAATCGACGCGTCAAATCGACGCCCTTTTTTTGGCGTCTGTGTTTTCATTTCATGTTTCCACTTTTAAAAGGTCACCTCTTTGCGTTGTGTTAACCATCAACGAATACCAAAACTCTTTTTTAAAGAAGGAGCCTGGTGATGATGGACAGAAAGGCAACACTAGAGGCCAAGAGAGCCAAACTTGAGGAGTTGAAAAGAAAGAGGCAAGACAAGCAACGATTTACTGCACCCTCTGCAACAGAAACTCCAACCGAGACAAACTTCAAATTGCAAGCAACTACAAATCATTCTTCAAGTGATAGTCATACAGAACTTGAAGTTGAAATTATTAGTGACTCACATCCGAAGATAGAAACGAACGAGAAAGGAAATAAGCCACCAGTGAAAGAAATAATCACGTATGACAAAGCCGTTGAAACTGACGATAACTATGACCTTGAACCTGAATTATCCAAGTCAGACCAAAGAAAAATAGAAAAAGAACTTCGACATAAGCTTGAAGATGAAATAAGGTCCAAATTAGAAAAAGAATATCAACGGAAGCTACAAAAATCCATCGATCAAAGTGCAACAAAGACTGCAATCTTGAAAAATAACGAAGAAATAGAGAAGTTGTTCAACAGTGATCAACAAGGAACTCAGTCAAGCGATAAGGTTAACATAGATGGTAAAATAGATGACTTCAATACCAATAGAGATAGTAAGTATGCTAAGCCACTAGATAGTGAAGCTACAGGAACATCAAAGGACGCTAATGCCCAATCATTAATCTCACTAAGCTGTCAACTCTTTGACGATACCTTGACTGAAAACAAAGTGATTACAGCTATTGACTGGTCTCCATTTTATCCTGAGCTTCTTCTAGCCTCATATTCCGACTCATCTTTACCATCGCGCAAAACGCAAACTACAAGTACCGTCAGCACCACCACTACCCCTGGCTTAATCATAATCTGGAACTTGGAAACAGGGAAATCTGAATTCCTTTTACTTTCGTACACAAAACTATCGTGTGCCAAATTCAGCAAACATAAATCAAATCAAGTCATTGGCGGTGGATACAACGGGAAAATATATTTATGGGAATTTGACTCTCTAGCAAGGTTCCCAATTACATCAACTACAACAAGAGCGAATCACCAATCATCATCCGTGATATCAATCATTGAAAATTCAAACTCAATAGTAAGCTTATCATCCAATGGATTGCTATCAATCCACTCGAAAAACCTCATTAATTTGATTTCGGAGACCTCGATATTAATCCCAAACACCAGCCTATCGATAACGGCAAGTTATGTAAACAACACGCATCTGATATTTGGAACTTCGGTTGGTGAATTGTATAAGTTACAAATGAACTTATTAAACGATCCTAAATCAATTCAAAGGTTGACATGCTCGGTGGTGAATAATGGCAGTAAGTTACCAATCATGTCAATTGATTCTGTGAATAAATCAGTAGTGGTTGCTGCGTTGAACCATCAAGTGACCTACATCAAAGACACCGATGCGTTGTTAAGTGTTCAGACAGGCAGTAGCTACGAAGACGAGACAAGCATTAGGCTGAATTCGACAGGGTTGATCGTGGATGTTAAGCTCAGAAGTACAGTTAATGAAGGGAAGTTTGTTGCCGTCGGATCGAACGGATGTGTGGAGTATTGGGATCTATCAGAGAATAAAATGAACTCTGTTTGTTCATTTTCGTTAAATAAGGACAATGATGAGGGGGATAGGGATGATTCAAGTGCAAACGAGCACTTGAATAAAGTCGAATGGAGATTGGATGGTTCAGGATTCGTTACTGGTGGACTAAACGGTGTCTTACATTACTTCAAAATGAAATAGCATATAAGTAAAATGTAAATATAATTGAATTAAGAAGTTAAAACACAGAGTAATTATAATAATAATGGCTATAAAATGAACAATTCCAAAAGTAAAATGTAAACACAAGAAAAAAGAACATAAAAGAAAAATCTAAAGTACACAAATAAATAATTAAAAACACACACATAACAAAAAATAAAGGCAATCGTTCGAAAGTAAGACAAATCTTACAAAAATCTGCCCATTAAACTGTCTTTCGCAGTGATTGTAATCTCACCAAACAATCTATCTTGTTTTAAAGCAACAGAATCAGAAGTGGCCAAAACTAACATCTCAAAAAATGCTCTTGTTGCTTCTCTTTTTGGATTTTTCGATAACGGTTCATCAGTTTCTAAATCATCTTGCATAACATCACTGAAAGTAACTGCAACGTCAACATCGATTGAACCAGATGGCGCAAATTTACTTCTCAACTGTCTGGCTATCTTGACTGTTGATTTAGAAACAGTCGAAGATGGATCCATAGTAATGTTATTCTGTTCAAATGTTTCAATCTCATCATCTAATTCAGGCAACAAAGGTCTTTCTTCATCTTCATTGTTTTGCTGCTGGTATGGTTGCTGGTCATCTTCTTGGAACAGTGGGTCATCAAACCCACCAAAATTATTCTGGAAAGAAGGCAATTCAAAGTCATCTTGCTGCTGTTCAAGGCCATCAGCCATTGATAAGTCAGAGGACTGGGCATTTGGACCTAATTTTCTTCTCTTGACGTTTTGTAAGTCAAAGTTTAAGAATTCAGAAGAAGATGTTGGACCTCGTGCCAACTCTAAAACTTGTTGCAATTTATCATCGACGGATTCGGATTGAATAGTTTCAGCAGGAAGTGATGGATAATCAGCTTGGTTGGCCCTCATTTGATCTGCCGGGATATCAATGGTAGGGTCAACAACTAGTCTCTTTCTAACTGTTCTGACAACGTCGGTATTCTGAAAAACTTGTGTTTTTCTCTTCTTCTTTTGTTGTCTATCAGCAGATCCTGATCCTAAAACTTCAATATCGGCATTTTGTGTAGGTGTAGTAGGTCCATCGAAATCACCAATGTGCGTTGGAGATTGTGGTGCATCTAAATCTAGCATTGGTTCATCAAAATCAGGTAATTCTAATTCAAATCCATCGTCTTGTTGTTGCATTGGATCTAAAGAAGCGTTAACGTCATCAGTAGCTCTACCTAATTCAACGGAACGATCGCTATTATTATCGTGATTACCACGATCTTCCAAATCGAAATCCAAATCTAGTTCCAAATCGTCCTCCATACCTTGTAACTCATCAACATCTCTAGCCCTAGGAACTTCGACAGAATGATCCAAATAAGAATCTTCTTCCATGATAGTCTGGGATGAGAATTGAGGTCTTGATTGTTGTTGTGTGGCTAACAGCTCGTCAAAATTCAACGGCTCTTGATACAACAAATCAGCTTCGGTAACAGTATCTTGCAAAGTGACTGTTTTCATGGATGTAATAACAGTGGATTCGGCAGGTAAAATAACCGACTGGGATGTTTTAAACGACGATTTCAATTTCAATAGCGCATCAGTGACATCGTCGAATAGGTATTTCGCTTTTCTGGAGTAAATTCTAACCACACCGTATAGTAACTGACCCGTCAATCTTAGCGCCAATGGCTCGATATCGTGACTATTAATGAATGCTCTTTGAGAGGTTGTGATTTCGTTGCTGCTGTTTGAAGATGACACGATGGCCTTTGTTGATTCCGTGATCGAGGTGTTTAAAAGTTGTTGTTTGGTTAGCTTCTTTTCTAGGTTTGCAGCCAACCAAACGTAGGCCAACGGGCCGTCCCTTGATAGCAATTGTTCCGAGTAAAACATATGTTAAGTGTAACCTTTGGTGTTGATTTAAAGTGACTTTACTTTCTATCTAACAATTATACAACCTTTGGCCCTGATAAACTGTGTATATCAAACATGATCATGATAATCAACTGTGTACTTCAATCTTGATTGATTGATTGATCTGATTTTTGAGTATGAAATTAATTAACGCGTCCCCCTTTGAGATTTCCATTTGAGTTTGTTCAGGATTATTTGAAAAGCCAAAAAAGGGGCTGGACTGCGACTCTGCGGCTAAAACCGAGGGATCCTTGCCCCTTCTTTTGTTTGTTTACTTCTGTCACAAAGGTGTAATAAGGGATATAAACAGCAAGTCAAAACTATAAACCAAAGTATGTAATCTAATGGTGGTTATCAGAGCCCATCTCCCAGGTACTCAACCACTGCAAGTGGTCATAGTCACTGACGGGACCTCTCATACCCATACAAAGTGGTGAAAAGTACCAATAGGAACCAGAAACTAATGCGTATAAGACCAAATAAACGAATGCCTTAGCATAAGCATTCTTAACAACTTTAGTAGTGAACAATTCAGTAACGAACGCAGCAACAAACATAGCAAAGTATAAAGCTGGCATGTAATGATGATAATAAGTGACTCTACCCATAATAGCAAACGGTAAATAATGTAGTCCCCAGCCTAACAAAGGACCCAAACCATTCATGACAACCCACCAAGCTTGATCGATTTTCTCATCGGTGTCGAATGTCAAGAATTGCCTTTGCCAAGCTAATCCAAACCCAAGGAAAACAAAGCAGGAAATAACAATACAAGCTGATGTGAACCAAGTATTGAATGGATTACCCATTAAGTAGTATCTGACACTCATTCCACCCCAACCACACATTCTCAAGCCTGTTCTTAAAATTGGCCATTCCCACCATTGAGAAGCGATACTGTCGTACTTGTCTGGATCTGGAGTCAATGCATTGTTTGACGCCATCATTGCATATTGAATAGCAACGAAATCAGATAAGAATTGATTGTTAGGGTACTCATAATATTGATCGGTTGGATCAGCATCCTGTCCTTCAATAATGTGAGCTTCAACGTTCCACCAAGTTGACTTATCGTTTGATTTCCAAATTGGTGATTCGGGCATACAGATAACTTCACCCTGTTTGAAACCCCATGCAGGGTAGGATTTACCCGTTGTTGCCAAGTAGCAACCTAAATGCACATGTCTCAATCTGAAAGTTGTCGTTACTGGATGAATGATACCGTTGAAACCTTCGTATGATTCGTATAGTTTCGAATACGTACCGTTTGAAGATTTCAACTGTTTGACGATTTCAACTTCCCAGTCATCTTTGGAGTCACCAATAGTGTCATCACCGTATCCTGAAACTTCTCTGTATTCTTTTGAAACATGACCTCTAATGTCATGAGAATGTAAATTGGACTTAGTAAATGCGTGTTGGAATCTGATAACGTCACCGTCTCTGATGATTCCATCGTCACTATACTGAAAGTTGGTTCTAGCCTTTCTAACAAACCAATCGTTGTTTGAATCTTTGAAACCATAAGTGGTGATCTGTTGTTGGGTTGATCCACCAGGGTATAAAGAACTATGAGAATGCAACAAATTACTTGATAAACCTTGCGATCTTAAAGTAACCCTCGAGCCCAGTTGAACGTTTCTCGGGTAGAACTCAATATCGGTATCCTGCAAATTAGCTTGGAAAATCGATGACATTGAACCAGAACCAGTACCTGGTTTGTAAAGCAATGAGAAGTGAATCTTGAAGAAAATCAAATAGGTTAAGAATGGAATCAAAATCAACGAAACAATTCTATAAACCCACGATTTAAGATATCTGACAAGTTTAAAATTCTTTGGATCCCAAAACTTCAGCCATAGATCCAGGACAGTATACAAACCAACAAGAGCAGTAACGAAAAGACCAACCCATTTGACAGAACAAACACAACCAATACTCAGTCCTGTTAAAATCATCCAAATCGTCCATCTTAAACTGAACTCGTCGGCTCTCAAACTATGAATCTTTGCTAGGCAGTAGAAAGTTGTACAAGTGAATAACAACAAGAATGAGTCCAACAAAATGAATTTCGATAAAGCAATGTATGAATTTTCCAAACAACACATTAAACTAACAAAATAAGTTGAATACAAATTCAATTTCAATTCTTTACAAGTGTAATAGCAAACAGGGACAACAACACTGGCGAATAAACTTTGAAACAGTCTCATTTTAGTGAAGTCAATCCATTTCGGATACTGCTTACCACTTTCGAAAATAAACGGTGTTTCATTATCTGAAATTCCTAACGTTGTACTACCGTTATAACCAGCCAGATGCTCGGACAACCCACAGAGCATCTTTCCCAACGGTGGATGAACATCGTGGTAGAACTCATGCTGTAGGTAATACGAACCAAATTTACCAAAGTGGGCTTCATCCCAAATGACTTTGTCGTTTGCTGCCAAGTCGTGGGTACGTAGCTTCGTTGACAGTAGAGTGAGTAGTATTGGACCCAGGATTGGCTCTACTTTGAAAAATATGGATTGCAAGGATAGCAGGATGTTTAGTACAGCTGTTGATTTTGATGGTTGATTTATTGTCGTTGTGTCCGAAGACCCGGTTTTCAGTAGATGTTCTTTTTCATCTGTGGTTGATGATGGTAATGATGACATCTTTTCAGATGATGGTTCTGCACCTGATTTTTCAGGCATGATAGAGTGTTTATATACAGGTTTGCAAAAGTTGTTTCTACCAACCGGGGGAAAGTGAGCAATGTCAAAGGAATATATGGAATTGAATTGAAGTATGGGTTACAAGTAGATGGTAGAAATAACAGTCATCGAAATATACTTAATTGTATTATCTGTCCAGATCTTCAAAAGCCTTTATTGAACAACTATTTGTATTTTATTATTTTATTCTCACCACGCAATTATCGGCTATGTTGGCTGGAAACCACCACAGATCTCCCCGAGAGACGCGTCTTTTCTTTTACCTTGATATGTATTCTATATATCTAGATTCTACACAAACTTATATACAACCCGTAAAAGGAGAATAAAGATAAATAAAACAAGCAAAGAATAAAAAAGGTGATAATAATGGTAATAGTAATAATAGAAAAATAACATAAACATAACGTAATAATCATAAACTAAATCAATTGAACGACAAGTTCTCTAACCCTTGAAAAACGTCATCAATCTTACTACTACCTTGGACCTGATGTAACTGTTGCCCAGAATGTGGGTTAGTGTTTTTTGGGCTTGAAATGTTTGAATCACCAGTCAGTTGTGGATGGTTGAACCCACCAGACATGTTTGATTTACTTGGATCGTAAAAGCCGGATAAAGAACCGTATCCTGGTGGTGGCTGGTGTTGTTGCTGTTGTTGACTTCCTGATGACGAGAATACATTACGGGAATTGTTGGATTGTGGTTGTAAATTTAAGGACAAATTCATGGCGTTCAAGTTACCATGCGATAGCAATCCAACACCGGATTGTGAAGTAGTTGCCGATGTTGGACCTCCTGTTGGTGTACTCAAACCATTGGTACGTAGCAGGTTTAATGAAACTGTACTTGAGGTATGGTGCAATCCTGGACCACTAGAGTTTGGCTGTTGTGGTTGTTGTGACTGTGAGGATGATTGAATCGGCGACTGTTGAAATATATTAGAGGAGGATAATGAGGAGTGTAAC
The DNA here is from genome assembly GCA_019232045.1 of Ogataea degrootiae. Lineage (NCBI taxonomy): Eukaryota > Fungi > Ascomycota > Pichiomycetes > Pichiales > Pichiaceae > Ogataea > Ogataea degrootiae. The sequence continues at coordinate 116,493 of JAHDIT010000015.1, forward strand.
ATTGGTTGTTGTGATTGTGATGATGGTTGATTGGATCCAAATTGGCCTGGTTGATTAATGATTCTTGGCGATTGTTGTCTGTAACGACCAGATCCAATATTTAACGGAGATGCATTATTTAAAAAGTTATGAGAATGAGATCTGATCAAAGTTGGTGGGAATCCCGATGCCGATGGGGTTGGTAAAGCCTGCTGTTGCTGTTGAGAAGTGGAAGGGCCTGTTGACATTGGAGTCATCGATGGTGCTGCATTTCCAGCCATTGAAGTACCGCCTGTATTGTCTTGTTGTATTAACGACTCTGGCTTTTTAATGATAACAAAACCGTTATCAAAACCTTCAAACAAGTTTAAAAATTGACAAATACACGAGATGATTCTTTTCTGGTTCGTGGTTAATGTGCTGATGGCATAAGCTAATTCGTGGTTTGGAGCTTTAAAATCATCTTTAAAGACAACAAATTTAGAGTAAATATCCAAAGTTTCAGGATCGTTAAAATCAACTCCAAGAGGAGGCATTGGTAACTGATTGGCAGGAGTCATTGTTAAATATAATCTGTCCGACAAAATCTTGCTAGATATAGAACCTTGGTTAACAACCATTGGTGCATTATTCACATTATTCATTGCCATAGTTGAGGCTGAAGTTGGAGGAGCAGATCCAATAGAATACAGGGAAGCCAATGAGGTTGCGGAATTAGATCTGTGTTGTTCCTCTAATTGACCTCTCTTTTCTCTCTTTTCTCTTTCGATACGTTCTCTTTCTTGAACAGGTAGCATTTTCTTGTATTCAACTCTCAGCTTACGACCCCCAATTTCTCTACCGTTCAAAGTATTGACAACCATGGAAGTTTCATCTGTTGAATTAAAGTTGGCAAATGCTAAACCTCTGAAAACGCCGTTATCGAAATGGTAGTTGAAAGCATAGGGTAGTGGTAAACTTAACTTGGTCATAACGTCTAGTAACTGTTCTTTTTTGATAGCGAATGGAATGTTTTTGATAACAATTGCAGTTGGAATAACATCATCATCATCACCTCTAGTTGACATAATTGGTGACTGTGGTTCATTATCAGCACCGTCATTATCATCTTGTTGGGGTTGTTGTTGTTGTTGTTGAGCTGGATCTTGTTGTTGAGATTGGTCATCAGAAGGATTGAATCCACGAGGTTGTGGAGCGTTAATGGTAGCCATTGAACCGTTGATTGATTGAACAGTTGAAGAGTTATTTTGCATTGGGATGGATTTTGAATTGGTCAACATGCTCAAATTAGTAGCAGTAGATGGAGGGTCTTGGGATAAAGACTCTGGTTGAGATTGGGTTGGTGTTTGGTAATTTTCTTGAGGTTGATAGTCGTTATTCATCGAGGACATTTTTAAATTGGACATGTTAATGTTTGGTGAAACCTGGGCTTGTTGTTCAATCCAAGGAGTAACATTCATCATTGGGTTGGTTTGTTGAGGTAACCAACTTGGATTAAATCCATTGCTGTTACCAGCTTGTTGGTTTGGATTACCGCTTTGTTGAGGTAAGTTTAGGCCAGGAGGTAATTGATGTTGTTGCATTGGGGTGTTTGGAGTAGAAGTACCGTTTCCACCAAAATGCCTAGACTGAGAGACTCTTAGAGATAAGAGAGAGTTTCCAGTTGTATTTGGGACCATTGCAGCCGTTGAGGGAGTAACAACACTATTTTGATTGTTGTTTCGATCTTGGTTATTGCCACCATAGGAGGAGGATGCGTAACCAGAAGCAGATGACATTGAAGATATTGACGGACGACGGTTTGAGGCAATGAAATCTTGTTGGTTTAATTGGTTATCAAAAGGTTGTTGAACACCAGATTGATTTTGGAATTGTCTGAAGTCCATGATGATTAAATTGGGATTTTGTTTCCGTCTTGGTTAAAAAAAAAAGCTTTTGTTGACCGGAGAAAAAACCTTGAGATTTTCTTTTCCAATTACAATGTATTATACTCTATTAGTATAGTGAAGAGCCAGTATTGAAAAGTTATTTCTTTCTTTCCTTTGTGTATGTATAAAGATATACGTGTTGAGATATGTATGTATATGGATTACTTTGTCGGGGAATTAGATTATGGTCGAATGGATTTCTTGTGGATGAAAAAAAAAATTAAGACCAAATGGAACGTTTATTTTTCTTTTTTTTTGAGGTCGTCAACAAAAGTTCTTTAAAAAAATCGTGAAAAGACGTTAGATAGTTCGTTAGAAGGAAAGGGTAAACGGTTGGAGTAGGATTATATCAAATGGTGTATATAAGATATATGGAGTTTGATGGGATTGAGATAATTAAGAGGGCAAGATTGGTTTGGCACAGTTGGATGTATTGACTTCTAATGGAGGAGTAAATTAAGAACGTTAATTGCCAGCAAGCTGTATAGACCAAAGGGATATGATGCTTAATGAGATGAATGACAACAGAGTATGTATTTATATAAGTATATGTTAGTCAGTATATATCTGATTGAAGATGTATATATATATAGATAGATGAGTTGGGGATGGGAATGGGAATGGGAAAGAAACGGAAGAAGAGGCTGATAGTGTGTGTGGAAAGGCACAAAGATGATTATCGACGGATAGGAGAGGGCGTGTGGCCATTCCGATTCTCGTGCATGTACGAATTTACTATGTGGTGTGGGTACTATCATATTATTGGCATATGCTGTTATTATTATTATGGGGAGAATCGCCTCGGAGAACGTTTCACGGTTCGCAAACTGGAAGGAACCCGGTTTACGTCAGCCGAGTGGCAAGAAACGTGATTGGCTGAGCATATGGTCGATCGACGGGTCTGTCAAGTGACCAGATCGACGCAGCGACCGCAGCGACCGAATCGACTCGCTGCCCATTTTTGGGTGGAAAAAAAAGACAACGATGCCTTTTTCCCAATCTCGACGATACCCTGAATACAGACAGGTGTTTCTGCCTTGTCTTGTCTTGTCTTGTTTGGCCTTGAACCGTTTATCTTTCCCATTTTTCTTGATCTCGTACATCCTACTAGACCCCGATAACACTTCATTTACTATATTATCATCAATTATCAATATCACAATGGTATGTACATTCTAGAAACACCCACAATTGGTTATCAGCCATTATTTTCATCCACTCACTCACTCACCAATTGATCTGATTTGAACTGTCTAACCAGCCCAAGCCAAGCCCACCACTTGACCAATCCTTCCTCCATCTATCAAATGTCTTACTAACATTTTCATTTGACCCCCTTCCTCTTCCCGTTTTATTATAGTCTGCTGCTGTTCCTCCAGGTGGTGCTAAAACCTTAGCAAAAAGAAAGGCTACTCAAGAAAACAAACTGAAGCAACAATTACAAAATCAGCCAACTTCTTCCAGAGCTGCTGGAGCTGGTGGTTCTTCGGCTACAATGTTGAAGATTTACAATGATGAAAGTCAAGGTTTCAAAATTGATCCTTTGGTTGTCTTGGTGTTGGCCGTTGCCTTTATATTCAGTGTTGTCTTATTACATGTCTTGGCCAAGTTGACTGGTAAATTGTTCTAGGTCTATATTACGTAACTATATATTAAACATTTAATGTCACTACTTCAGCAATATCAAAATCAAAGCAAAGCAAAACAAATAGACAAACAAAGAACTTATCTATCCTATAAAAAAAAAACAGAATCCACGAATCCGAACAAACAACAAGCCTTTAATCAATCTTCAAAAACAGACGTTTTTAGAGTTAATTTAGTTTCAAAAAATTTATATAGTATTTGTTTCATTAATTTCTCCTTTATTTTTTAAAATCAAATTTAATTCGTTTTACATTGAAATAAAAATTTATTCGTATTAATCCTTTCTATATATATGTATATGCTTATAAAATCGTTTATTTACAGATCCTTGAGTAACGATTTAACAACAAAATCGGCATACTTAACATCAACAAGATGCTTCTCGCCATTAACACCATTCTCAATCTCCCAACTCCACTGAACACCCTTTTCTTCATGCAGTTTTAAATAATCAAATGAATTTGCATTTCCACCAAGACTCTCCCATCTTTTACCTCTAACTTCAATTTCCACAATAGGATAATTCTTACCAATGATACATTGTAATGGAATACCAATTCTCTTGGAATGCTGTAATTTCAAACCGAGCCCAACATCTTCACTATCGTCAACATCAAATTTAACATTCGATTCTCCTAACTTCTTCAAAAACTCATCACCTTTGTCTTCATTACCTAAAGTTTTAACAATAGTCATATGAACAGGAGCGATACTAACCGGCCATCTTAACCCAACATCATCCCTCATAACTTCTGCAATCGATCCAATCAACCTGCTAACCCCAATACCATAACAACCCATCTCGTAAAACTGCTTATCGCCATTCTGATCAATAAAAGTCCCATCCAATGGTTCACTGTACCTCTTACCTAGATAAAAAGTGTGTCCAACTTCAATACCTTTCAATTGTCGTAATTTACCATCATTACAAGAAGCGCACGAATCACCTGTCTGCATATCGGTCAATATTAAATCTTGGAAAGTTGTCACTCTTGATCTTGAATAGGGGACTAGCAAATCAGGTAACAAAGTTCCTGGTTTAACTTGTTCGTCCATAACTCTAATGATATTCTTGAATTCAGAGTCTCCACTATTTTTAAAAGTGTCAAGAACTTTATCATCATCAACAATGCTATCATCCAACTCCACAATGTCCTCGTCTTTCAACATTGATAAATTCAAAACCCTATCCTCAGGATAATAAATAACAACCAAATCCCCATCTGAACTCAATCTATAACAAACACCAGCTTTATCTGCTTGCCCACCATCACCATCAACAACCCTCTCAATTCTCTCAATGTTACTAATAACACCACACTCATCACACTTAAATAAAGTATCTTCACCAACAGGACTAACAAAATGCCACTCGTACGATAAATCCCCACCAATATCCCCTGAATCAGCGTTTGCCTTCACAAAAGGCAATCCCAACTCTGTGAAAAAGCTTAAATAACACTCATTCATCTTTTCAAATGACTTCAGTGCCCCATCAGCATCAACATCGAACGAATAAGCATCCTTCATCAAAAACTCCCGACCTCGCAATAGCCCACCTCTTGGTCTCTTTTCCCTTCTGTATTTTCTCGTTATTTGATACGTTAGAACAGGCAACCGCTTATACGACCCACCAACTGCCCCGTTCACTAGCTCAGTGATCTCTTCTTCTGCTGTAGGTTGAAGCAGAAAGTCACTGTCGATCTTGTAAAGCTCTTCGGATTTATCCCATCTTCCAGTCTTACTCCACAATTCACGCCCGTTGAACGCCGTTAGCGAAACTTCTATGGCACCGTTGGCATTAAGGTGTTTACGGAGTAGTGAGGAGATGTTGTTCAAGATAGAGAGGCCCAATGGTAAGTAATTGGTTAGGCCTGCATGTGGATGTTTGATGAATCCTAAAGTGGAGAGTAAATCTGGTGTACTGATTTTCTTCAGTTGGGATTTTGATAGCTTTGCAGAAGATGGTGAAAATAGCGTTGTCGTGCTTATTCTTCGTAATGATGGTTTTGAAAATCGCAACATCTTGATTATGGTATTATATGTTGTGGTTTTTGGAAGAGTTTTGGTTGCTCAAGTGATTGTAATCGTGTATCATCTGTCCCAAAAACAGATGAACTCTTTCTATTTGCACCAGCGAGCCTCTGTTCTGGATTTTTTTTCCTTGGATCGATCGATCAATCGAGCGCTTATTTACAAAAGTCACTTTGCCTGTCTCAATAATAAATAATTCCACTATAAAGGATGGTTTGAATATAAATAAAAATGTAGGCTTTTTATATCTAAATAAGTAACGTACCTTGATTCTTCAAAAAGAAAATATTATCCTTCACTATCCCATCAGCAATCTCATCATTGCCGACACCATCGAACAACTTGAAACCTTTGAAATCTTTCTTACATAATTCATAGATAATTTCCCAGATCTTCAACTCGAAATCAATCTTAATACCCTTTTTTAAAGGTATTAAACCACCACCATTGTTATCCTTTTTAGCATCACGCATGATTTGCCACGAACGACGTCTGTTGTTGGTTTCCATGTCATAAAAGTACGACTTCTCCAATTTGTCAACCTGTAATTTGGGATAGTTGTTATGGAAGAAAGAATATGAATGTGTATCGTCTGGATTTTTTTGTAGTATTGATTGACCAAAAAATTTATTGCTGTTATCAATATATCCAACAATTTTTGTTTTAACACCGGTTAACAAAAATGATCCTTCATTAGTGACACGCGAAGCCAAATAGTAAGTTTCTTTATCACCTTCACCAGGGAAACCTTGTGAAAACAAAGGATAGAAGTAATCTGGTCCAAATAGATTGTAGTAATAACTCAACAAGATTGTTTTCAAATGTGTCTTTTTATTGATTAAGATTTGACCAGATTCAACAGATGGAGTAGAACTAATAACGGTTGACAAATGACTTAGTCCTGCAGTCTTATAAAATATGGGATTTGTCGATCTCTTCCAAAAGTCTGGCCAATTCACCATCCCATGCGACTTGAACTTTTCACTTTCAAACAAAACGGACGGTCTTTCAACAGGTATATTATCTGAATCAAGGTACAACACATTAGAAAATCTTGATAATAGTAAAGCTAACGATTTATATTGGTAACCTTTCAAAGTCTTAACCGTACTCGTTGCCAAATACCTACTGAAATAAGAACAATGGATATTTTTGAAAACTGATTGGATTTTAGAACACACTAAATCATCAGACTTATCATAGAAAGGCATAAATATTTCAATGGGGGTTGTCTTATCTAGCAAAACGTCACGAATGTACTTTATCGATAGTATGGTGAGCCAGTAGTACCCTTTACCTGAGACATAAACTATACCACGTTCATTGTTTTTTTCGTTGTAAGTGTCCATTAAAATTTGGTATTGTTTAAACAATGGATTACTTTCTGTTAAATGATGGTCTAATAACTGGGAATGGATTCTTGTCAATTCCTTTTCTTGGTCTTCTGTCACTGCCAACAAACTTTGCAATTCATCTTGTGTTAATTTGACATTGTAGTCATCATACCCATAGTATTGCCACAAACTTTGAGACTCTTTTTTATATGAAGTAAATCTATCGCATTGCGGTTTCAATCTATTAGTATATTGAGTTGTCAGCTGTCTTGCCAAGGATGCAATTGTCTTTTCTTGCTGGGTTTTCAATGGGGATAGATTTAATATCACAACCACAGTAGTTATTATACTAATCACCAAAAGTGATAAGAACATTGATCTTTTTCTGGTCAATCGAAATAGAACTCTATTAGCCCTAGCATTTGATGTCATTATGAATAAATTGTGATTTATAAGTATGGCTTTTTGGTGACGTGAATGAAACGTAAATATGAACAAATATGGAACAAGAATAAAAAGAGAAAATCAGGGAAAAACGAAATGAAATGAAATGAAAATTAATGTATTAATTAGTCTTATAAACAGAATTGAATAGAAAAATGAAGTTGATCTTGATATAACAACGGAAAAGTGATCGAATGCCTTAGTCTATAAGTGGTGATATTTGTCCTTTGAGTTTAGTGTATTCGATAGGATAGATCTTCTAAAATCGTACTAACTTCAGTTGAGATATACGCGATTTTGATATACGGCGTCTCAAGTTTCAGTCTTTGTTTGTGGTCTTTTGGAGGTATGTATATACCTATGAGGTGCAATGGAACGAGTAGTGTGATGGCGTTTCTTAAAACGTCTAGCGCAGAATCAAGAAAGAATTGGTCGGATGACAGGATTGTATTGAAAAACAGAGGAACAGACAAAAAGACAAACAGACATGCAAACCAACGAACAAACAAAACACTTTTCTGAGTTCGTGGAGATAAATAAAACACTGAACAAGAAAACTTTATCATTTCCTTCGTCGATTGTCCTCCACCACACAAAAACACTGTCGCGTCGATTGAAATGGGATATTGAAAGGATACTTCTCCCTATTTTTGCCCTTCATGTATTTTCAATCCCCTTTGCCCAGGATGCATCTCAACCTGATTCTTATATTGCTAGTTTGCTACCATCCAGATCTTTCTAAGTCACTTAGAGTGTGCATGAAAGCAAGAGGGGATTGGGCAACAGATTCCCCATATTCGCCAATGACAATCGATTGGTGATTACACACGCATGACGTTCTCTTCAATGTGAATCCTCAGTTGATTGCTATCCAGTCGAGCTAAAGTGTTACTATAAATATACTCCTACTTCCCCAGTTTCTGTATACAAACTTAAAATCGGATGATAAGTTTGAATTGCCTTTTGGACTAATCTGAAACAATCGAAGATATCCAAGTCGAACAACAGTAACAAACAGAAAAATGTTTAAACAATTGCTCACTTCTACTTCTGGCAAGCAACTTACTTTGCCATCAAGTTACCGGGTTCTAAGATCGCCAGTCCAATCGCAGCAATTAGCCGTTTTCATCAGACACAAATCTATAAAATCCAAGGCTACAGAAACACTAAATGAGATCAATATTAAAACTGGCAAGACACTTGCTTCCGGTTTACAAGAGGTTGAAGACGTCACCAAAACAATAAAAAAGAAAGTACCGACACCACATGATGTTAACTTAAAAGTTGGTAGAAAATTAGCGTCTGGATTGGACTCAGTTGAAAATGTCGCTGAGACCATCAAGGAGAAGGTGCCTGAGGAACTAGAAACAATTGGCCATTTTGTTCATAAATTTACTGGTACAGCTGAGTCAAAGAAGGAAGACGCTCAACACGCCATGAATGAAGCCAAGCAGAAAGGCGCCGAAAAGGCCCAAAATGCAAAGCAGTCTACTACTGACGCTATGAAGAAGGCTGATAATATTGTTGAAGAAAAATCTGGACAGTTTGATGAGAAGTCCAAAAAGTTCACAAAGGATGTTTAGGAAGGTGTTGAAGATACTCCAGGTTATTCCCAGGGTGTTCCTGAGGCTTCTATTGAGAGGCAAAAAAGGCACCCTCTCATGTTAAAGATGAAACAGAAGAAGGCGCTGCATCTGAAGTTGAACAATCTGTTAAGGACAAAAATGATAAATGGCGATCTTGTCTTCATTTAATACGCTTTTCATTACTTGTTTTTATACATATTTTCAGGATTGCAGTTTAAGGCAATTGTAAAATTTTAGTTCTATGGTACAAAATTACAAAACAAATACACACAGGAGTCTCAGGCAGTAGTAAGCATTATATTAGTGAAAAAAACACATCTTGAAATCCAAGACTTAGAGCCCAAAATGTTCCACTGAAGTAATAATGATGAAACAAAAACAAAAAACGTAATTCAATCGTCTCTGATGATACTGAACTTCGGTTCAATGACATCAAGGAACTTCAAAGACCCACCGTTTCTATTCATCTTCATACGTGGTGGACCACCATTAGCACCACCGTTGATGCTAGTGTCGTAACTGTGCAAACTACTACTTCCGCTTCGACTTCTGCCATTCAAATTACCGACTTCAGCATTATACTTAGCAGAAACGCCAAACTGGCCACCGTTCAAATCATTGTTATTATTATCGTTATTAATGTTCGTATTGTAATGGTTACTACCGTTCATTCCAGGGTGATAAGGCTCACTGAATGATCTATGAACACTCAATTGTTTTATGGTTGATCTTTCATTCATGATTTGTCTTTTTAAATTCTTTTCGATTTGTAATTTGGATTGTTCTAATTTAATTATTTTAGCAGAGAGTGATTTGACTTCTTCTCTAAACAACGAGAATATTTGTTGGTCTGACGATATTATACCACTATTTGGCATTGATTGTGCTGTTATTGAATGTATTAATTGTTCACCGGTACCCGAGACTTCTTTGGTTACTGTCTCTGTAGGTATTGAACCGTTGGATGAATCAGATACCGTTGTTGGTGGAGAAATTGGTTGTGAAAATTCAGATTCTAAAGATTTATTGAAACTGGACTGTAATTGAGGGGGTAATTGAATTTTATCAAACAATTCCAAATATGATTCCTTTGATAAATAGCTAGGTAGTTCAGTAACCAACTTGCAAAACAAGTTTACTATCAACAAATTAGAATCCGTCAACTTATCATCCATTAGTTTCATTTCTTCAACTAATGACTCGTTATTTTGTAATGATAATTCGTAACTGTCCAACAACGAACTGTAATCGGTTTCCATTGTAGAGAGTTTATCTGTTATGCTTTTGTACTGTTCAACCTCTGCAGTCAAACCTGATATCTCATTTGAAGACTTACTCGATAACGAACGTAGCTTCTCATTCTCTCCTTCCAATAAACTCAATTTGTTGGAAATATTAATCTTTTCTCTTGTTTCGTTGGTCCTTTGGGATTCAAGTTGAAGAATTCGTTGCTTCAACTGTTCATTTTCGGACTTCAATCCTGTTAACTCAACATTTTCCAACACACTGGTATTTCTGTCTGATGTCTTGGTCTTTGCAGGAGACAAAGATTTGAAAACAAACTTCTCGTCATCTCCTTCATCTATTCCATCAACGAAATCAATATCACTTTCGTTTCTATCGTCATCAAGAGAATCAGGGGTATGCAATTGGTCAGAAGCTTTCTTTTTAGGTGATAGTCCAATAAAAGATAATGCGGAATTAATTGATAACCGTGCCGAATTCTTGGCTTGCTCGTCGTGGTCTAGCTGATAGTGATTGCTATTAGTCACTGGACTAAGCCCAAGTGTAGAAGTACGTCTTATACCAGGGGATCCAATGATGGATCCGGATGATTGGAATTGTAACGGAGGTGGGCGTTGTTGTTGATGGTATTGCTGTGGGTTTAGTTTTGGACTGTTTCTTAACTGAGGAGAATGTCGTAGCTGAGCTGGCTGATACAGTTGCTGTGGTGGTTGAGGTGGGTAGTGTCCTTGCGGCTGCTGTTGCTGAGCGTAGTATTGCTGCTGGTGCTGCTGTTGATATTGATTCGGATCCTGGTACTGTTGTTGATGTGGCTGATTGTAACTTACCCCACTGTTATGCGAATAGACAGACACGTTTGAGCCACGGTTTGATCTGGGTTGGGCCATTGTGAAACGTTTTTTGGAAGGGGGTGCAAACCCACCATTTGAATCATTGTCTTGAGAGTAAAATGAACCGGAAGACCCATTCACGGAAGGAACAGAGTATAAACTAGCGTTTGCCAGTTTTTGGGGTTGATCAGGATTAACAGGTGGGTACATCCCAATAGCGGCAGTTTTGGGTCTTGCTTTCTTCTTTTGATTCTGCTGCAATTGGGATGATAACGATGTTTGTCTAACACCTGCTTTTTGCAAAGCAGGTGACTGTGTTGAGTTGTCATCATAAACATTTAGTGTATTGGATAATGTGTTGTAACCTTGCGGTTGTGCTTGTGGGATAGGCTGATAGTTATTCGGTAAGATGTTATCGGGAGGGAAGCTTTGGGCCATTGGTTTAGTAAGTCCGTTCATCTTGAATTAGGTTGGCTGTGTTGAGTGTTGTATATGAAGTATAGCTTATTACAATAAATTAAAATATTAGACAAGGTAAAATGTAGTTGAACGTAGTTAAAAGTGCCGAAACGACCAGTCTTTCTGGGAATGTCAATATGGTAAGTTAATGTGAAGCATAAAATTTGATGTATCAGTTCAAAAAGTTATGAAATAAAGTTGAAATTAGGGCCAAATTTGTCGGGCCTGGTTGATCTCTTTTGATGGATTAATATAACTACGTATATGTGAATAAATACAAAGAGAATTAGAGGTATCTTGGGAAAGGGTGAGGCGTGATTGAATATAAATTACAAGCCAAGAATTCAATTCCTTAAAACACGGAAGCTTGAGTTCTGGTTGGCATCCTTCTCCTTTTCAGACGCAAAATAAATTAATTTAAGATAAGTTGGAAAACAGAGGAGGAAAATTGAGACGCGATTTCTTGTTAGAAGGAAGGAGTGGTGGCTGGTGTACTTTTATGTGGCTGGTGGGGATCGCTTACTCAACAGGTACAAGGATAGAGATTCGGATAACGGCCAGTAAATAGATAGAACAGTTTTGTCCTCACAGGAACAGAAGGAAAACCTAAAAACACACTGCTTAATAAAAGAGAGAGTAAAGAAACAACAGTAAATGTGAAAAATCCAAAAGAAAATGATTAACAAAAGAACTCCCCAAAAACAGCATTAAGTGGAATAATGAATCAAATGAAAAAAAGCATAACCCAAAAATTAATGAATGAATGTATACTGACAGAATATCAAACAGTACCGGTCATGAAACTACAAATATCATTACATCAGGTTTAAGTTATCGGAATGCATATAGCTTGCAAGTTTTCTGTTCAAGTCTTGTGAGTGTTGGTGATCTAAACATGTTTATTTTCTCACAGATCATTTACCGGTTTTAGTGAACCAAAATAGTGTAAGTTACAAATGCAACTGTAACTCTACATGTACACCACAAGGTTAACTAAAATTGTATACTCACTGAGTTGATTCTTAACTAAAAGCTGGTAAACCCCGGTTATGATTGAAGCAGGTGTTGTTAGACTTGAGCTGAACTTGCAGTAGTCAAATCCCATATTTGCTGTTTATATGATTTTGTACTCATGTAAATATTTAACTGAGAACTGGTAGATAGATACCTGCCTCTTTTGGGAGAATATTGATTTAACCAGTAACTCACGTGATCAGAAGTCAGCCGTCAGCGTGGGTGGGACCCGGAGAAAGTCGTACACAGTCAGGGAAAGTGGCAGGATCGCTCCTCGCACCACTATTCCTAACTCACAACTCAGGCGGTCTCCCGTTGGCCCTCTGCGAACGGGACACAGTGATCATCTCGGAGTTCAAACCTCCTAAAGAGCTTATGTCATCGCATAGTGATTGTAGCAGAATTGGTAACGTAATACTTAACCGCATCAATCATGATCTGATCGGTAAGAGTAGTTGTAGTAGTCTTTATTCTTAGTAGTGGTGCTTTCAGTAATCCAATATAATTCACAGTATTCCACCTCTCCTTATTTCTACTCTTTTCACTTCTTGTTTCTTTATTTTACCGTCTTTCGTATCTCAATTAACTTCGAAGTTGTTTTCCAATAATACTCGTTCAATTGTTAAAAATATAAAAATGGTCAAATTAATCTTAGTCAGACACGGTCAATCCGAATGGAATGAAAAGAACTTATTCACCGGTTGGGTTGATGTCAGTTTATCAGATGTTGGTAGAGCTGAAGCCAAGAAAGCTGGTGAATTATTAAAGGAATCAGGTTTAAAACCAGAAATCTTATTTACTTCTAAACTATCGAGAGCCATTCAAACCGCCAACATTGCTCTGGAACACTCTGACAGATTATTCATCCCAGTTGTTAGATCTTGGAGATTAAACGAAAGACATTACGGTGCTTTACAAGGTAAGGATAAGGCTCAAACTTTAGCCACCTACGGTGCTGAGCAATTCCAAACATGGAGAAGATCCTTTGATGTTCCACCTCCACCAATTGAAGATGACTCTGAATTCTCTCAATTTGGTGACGAAAGATACAACGATGTTGACCCTAACGTTTTACCAAAGACTGAATCTTTAGCTTTGGTTATTGACAGAATGCTGCCATTCTGGCAAGACACCATCTCTAAGGAATTATTAGACGGTAAGACTGTTATGATTACTGCTCACGGTAACTCCTTAAGAGCTTTAGTTAAGCACTTGGACAACATTTCTGATGACGATATTGCTGGTTTAAACATCCCAACTGGTATCCCATTAGTTTACGAATTAGATGAAACCTTAAAGCCAACCAAGCCATCCTACTACTTAGACCCAGAAGCTGCCGCTGCTGGTGCCGCTGCCGTTGCTGCTCAAGGTCAAAAGAAATAGATTTGATTTTATCAAATATCTCCATTGAACAGGATATATACTGAGCTTGTAGTGGTTATTTGTCATATGTATGGATTTACTCTAGAAACCTTTATAGTCTTCTTTATATCATGATACAACCTTATACTTTTGTTATGTTACAACTAATTGCCTGTAAAAAACTGTAGACCTGTGTATATTCAAACGAACACCATGCCACAGATCCAAGGTCACGTGAGCCCAAGTTGCCCCAAATTTAACCTCTGCACCGATTAAGCTTCCCCTCTTTCCCAATCGAGCTTACCCCATGATTTTCCAAGTTTACATCTTCAGATTTCTATCAAATGCAGTTCTAACTCGTCTGATGATGAACTTGTAACCTATACATAAATCTTTTATACATAATTATAATCACTGAAAGTCATTGGTAACCGTCATTTGTGTGATTGGTACAACAAAAGAGTAGATCGCCACTCAAAATATTACTCTTAAATGCTGGTACACCAAACGACGCAGACTTCATGTCTACGAAGACCTTTGATCAGTTGCATACCCAAAGTTATTAAATTCTGTAATTACTCTCACAAAATTAGCAACAATAATAGAGCTAAATCACAAGCACCGGATATTACTTCCAAATCAATACTCGTGAATAAATCTGAAGAAAGAATACGACCAAACTCAAATGGAAGAAATGATAATAATCGAAGTGGTAATAAAGCATCAGAACTATCCAAGAGTTTACTAGTGTCTACATTAGAAAAATTAGAAAAATATATAGTTGACCAGGCACAACACAATAAGACATTGTCTAATGAATATACAACAGTACAGGGCATATCACCATCGTCACTTGAGAGCCCTACATCTTTAACATTGATCGAACCCCTTAAAGTTAATCAACTATCTGATGTTGAAGCAATACTTAAATCAGATAGCCAAAAAGTTGATTTTTCGGAAGTCATTGAATTGCACAACACTCACCATATCCTTGACATAAGTAAAGCTCTTAAAATGTATATTGATAACCAGCTGTCCCCATTTCAACAAATCCAGTTGATGAACATGTTGATTGCAAAACACAATTTCACAAACGCAGCAATTATACTAAATAATTTAAAATTACCCATTGATGATACAATCACTATTTTACAACGGTTAATGAAGAAAGGGTTTGGCTCCAAATGGGCAGAATTACAATTCCTAAGAAATTTCCAAAAGTTTTGCTCAAGTAAAGCCCTTTTAAAGCAGGTTGATAGCAGCATCGACACATCGTTATTGGATTTACTTAATACACTTGAAGA
Source organism: Ogataea degrootiae (assembly GCA_019232045.1). NCBI lineage: Eukaryota > Fungi > Ascomycota > Pichiomycetes > Pichiales > Pichiaceae > Ogataea > Ogataea degrootiae. The sequence goes on from JAHDIT010000015.1 coordinate 131,659, forward strand.
GAAATATATTTTACAAGCGGCAAATTTCGATACTTTACAATCGTTGTCAGAAGAACTTGAAGAGGATACATATATGTATTCCAATGATACTTATGTGAATATGACCAAATTATTTATAAAAGCTGAGTTTGTCAGGGTGGAAGTGAATGATTTGCCCTTAAGATACAGCACTTTGATGAAACTGTTTAAAAATTATGGGGAGAATTTGAAAGATGAGCCCGATTTTATTGGTTACTTCATAAATAGTTGTATTAAATTAGATATTTTAAAACAAACTGGTGAAAGTGATAAACAGGCTTTTAATTCACAATGCCAACAATTTGAAAAATATTTTTTGGGATCTATTAAGAATGGATATTTAGTCTCTTCTAACCTCAGTGATCATGACTGTTCTATAATATTAGGAAACTTTCAATTGTCTCTCGATAAAGTTGTTGAATTATGGGGCGCTTATGAACTTTGTGATCCATTCGTTGTGGAAATGTTTGCCAAAAGATTTCTAGATGACAATGACTTTAATTTGGGAATACATAGAGAAGAATTTCTACTTAAATCAATCAACAAATTGAGTTTGCAAAGAAAGCAGTTAATTATTAAGGAACAGTACAAACAAGCTTTAGGAAGTTCAAATACAGCTGATTATGATTTGCTATGTTCCTTATTAGCCAAAATTTCATTGAAATATACCTACGATATCGTGCTAAACGAGATTCTTATTGTACTTTCAGAACGGATACAATTTAATCCTAATAAATTTGAAGATATAACGATACACGAATACCACTTTGATGAAAGTGCCACTGAGTTATCGTCATCGACTGATCACAGTCATATAGAAGAAACAACGGTTGAAGACATTTTAAAGATTTTGAAAATAGTTGCTAGAACACATCCTAATGCTGACTTACCAATTACTTTCATTAGCAAGATAAATAAATTGTTACGTTCACCTTACATAGTCTCTAATTTAAAAACAGAGCATTTGGAATCAGTGCTGGAATTCATGTCATTTTTCGAAGGAAAATCCAATATCCAACCCCAATTATGGACTCCAACGTTGCTATTGTGGTATGATAAACTAAACCCTGAGCACTCTGGTTCAAAAGGGGTCAAACATCATGAAGTCATGAAAAAAATTGCAAAGTATTATGCCAAAAGTATGATATCAATAAGACCGGTCGATGTTTCAGTAACGCAAGTTTCGAAATATTATTCAGAGTTGGAGCTATCATCAACGGATAAGTATTTACTAAGACTAATTTCTCAACAAATGATTAAACTACCGGAGAGTGCTTATACCTTTTGTATGGATACTTGGGTTAAAGAACTCTGCAAGAAAGAAAATTATTCAAATGGTGATAGCAAGAACAAGAATATCAACTTTAATAACAAGTTTAATAAAATGTTGAATAGGTCTTGTATCATCTTGGATATTTTCACGAGACATCAATCTAGTTCGTTGAAACGATTAGGTAGGTTGAACTGGCATACCTTCTTGATGCACTTGAATCAATTGGATAGCTTCAGTTTGAAAATGTGTAAAAGGTTTCGCAAAAAGGGTGATAATTTCATTGATACACCTTCCACAGTCATCACTGACTTGAAATATATGAATGAACAAGGAGTGGCTGTAATTAGAGACTATGAATTTAACCAATTGATTGATAGTTTATTAGATGACGAACAGTTTGTTAGATTTGAAGAATCCGCTTCAGAAAACCCCATTAATGATGATACTTTTGAGAGATTTGATCTGTATGCATACGAAACCCAAAGCGACAAGTTCAAAACTACACCGTACAGTAGTAGTCCTAACAGTTCACAGGTTGATGATATTAAAGAAGTTTATAATGAGAGATTGGAAAAGACAAGGTTATCAATAGGTATCAAATCAAAATCAGCATTGATCCACACATTCATCAGTGCTAATCCAGAATACGTCCATGATATAACGAAGAAATGTCTAACCGATTATAAACTAAATGCTCCACCAATAATAATACATTCGATAACAATGGGAGTGTTACAATCGGATCTTTGTTTGGATGATAAGCTGGAACTTTTCAGATACTTGGAAAAACTATCAATTTTAACTTGGGTGTATGGACCAAAATGGGCAAAATTGTACTCCCAGAACGCCCGTACCAAAATCATGCTCGTTGATACGGTTATCAACGAGGCACTTGCAAATAGTAACGGTGGATCTATAGATAAATTAACTTGGGCATTGAATAAGTTAAAGCATTTGAGTATGGCTGTTATTGGTGGTCATGTGACAAGATGGGACAGGATTTTCAAAAAGATGAAGGCTACAAAGACTGGGTTTTGGGATTCGGATTATGTGGAGCCTCGGAGAGAAAGAAATAGGGGCTTTAAGTTGGGTACTCAAGAGGAAGAGAGGTAGATAATTACGTACCAGCTAAATAGATTACATATGTATATATATATATACATTCAACTGCATATTCGATAATATAATGAACCTTTAAATGAAGGAAGTAACTAAACAATGAGGTTCACTGGAAAGTATGAGCTTTCACTGGAGACAGGGGGTTTGCTTTTAACCAAATCTCACCAAAGTGCTTGCTTATAATGGGGCTTGTATATGTATGCTTAAGACGTTTTGGTCGTAAATACCAAAGAACAAATGTATTATCCATAGTTCTCTCCTTATTTGCTTCCTTAATTTTGAACTTTTCCTTAGTGTCACTTGGTAAATTTTTAAAGATTGGGGGGCGCTTAAAATTTTAGAAACGGGTTCTGTTGAGATCAAAAAATGTACTTTACCCTCTTTTACTTCAAGCCAACTTCTTTACCATATATACACTCTAATGTTTCTTACTTTTTCTTCTTTTAGATACAATTTGCTATTGTACAGTTTACTTTCAGGCTATAGAATAGTATAAAGGCTAATAAATATGAAGTTTTCAAGTGTTAATCCCATTTACGTTGGCGCTGTCTCTCTTAGCATTTCCCATGCTAGTGGCCAAGTTTTGCAAGAGCTACAACAACAACTTCCGGTTGTCAATAAATACCAGAAAAACCACATGAATAGCGACTTGATTGACTCTGATGTGTTATTAACTTCGCCTTCAAACAACCTCGACCTCGTCTATCAGAACGTCAGTAATGCCATGTCAGGTTTCAGCTACAATTGTATGGAAATTCTTGAAAAAATCGTCAACAAAAATCAAATGTTCGTTGATAACTGTAATAATAATACTCAAGGTAACGATTCAGCGGAACAGCTATCTAGAGATGTTAAATTATATCCTAATTTTGCTGATTTTCCGTTGGAAGCTTCTATTGTAATACTTGGAATTAGCTTTGCAACTATATCGATTATTATCTAGTTTTAAAAATCGGTGGTATATCCTTTTGATCTAATTTTTGATTTTGGAATTATTTATATATATGTTTTTTATTACTCTTGTTTTCTGGATATAATATAACTACCTCTGTTTTTGTTGCTAATGAGGAGATAAAAGTTTTAAATTTGTAAAAGATTAGAAAGTTATTGAATCTATTAAAAACTCGAAAGTAACATTTATAACTCCATCAATTAAGTGCATTTATATTTATAGAAAGTAATTTTAAGCGAATCCAAGATTAATATTATATATATGATGTATTGCGGAGTGAGTAGAGACTGAGATCTATTACCAATTGTGGTCAAACATTCCTATTCCTATTCCTATCCCTACCCTTTTTTTGGTTTCGCCACTCTTTTCTGCCAAAATGACCAATCCTTTTTGCAAACCCGTTTTTCGAGAAAGTACAGTTTAAAGACATCATATAGTCATTACGAACCACACGTTTACAAGTTTATGGAGTCAACGAAGTTGCTGTTAGCTGTATGGGACAGAGGTAAAACATGTCTCAACAAGTTCTTTTTATCAAATCCCACATGAAGAATAATCAGGCTGTGCTGAATTACTCCTTACACCAGAGTTAAATCAAAGATGGGGCTGGTGAGAAAAAGGCGAGTGCAACAGTCTGAATAGAGGCTGGTGCACGCCAAAATGTGCGGTATATGATTGGCTGGATCTCAAATCAGGTGATCTTCAAAGTCTCTCCCCAGTTAAAAAGGTAGCTCTTGAGACTTCACAGCCAGCTAGTCGTTTATTTACCTACCCAGGTTGCATCAATAAAACAGAAGAGCTTGGTTCTTTAGAGGTTTCGCTAGAAAGCTTGTTTGACAATTGAGATCAGATCATCCAACAGCTTTGAAGGAAGCCAACCTAGTTGTAATTACAGGGAAAAACAGTAAACGAACCGCTATACATAATACTCACCACTCTGACAAATTGTCGAGGTATGATTTGTCCTATAAGGGAGATTGATTAATTTGGCAGTGGTAAACCTGTTCGCTTCAAGTTAAATCCTTCTCCTTTTATTGATTAATATCCCTCTCACTGTACTAAAATGTGGTCTGACTGGCACCCCCCCACCATGAGACAGGGCGTGGTTAGGCAGCACGGCTTCCACTTCTTCTCTCCCCGGCAAGCCTTGCAAACACCGCGCGGTCTCCCTGCTTACGTACTCCCATTTCTCCCACCACCTGGAAAATTTTTTTGTCCAATAATCACAGTGTTAATTTTAACAGCTTACCAGCCAAACGCTCTTTGGTTCCAGCAAACACACCCAATCTTTTTGTGTACACCTAAAATATTTATATTAGACCATTTGGTTTACTTCCTTTTGAAGATACCTTACGTATTCCACCTGTTCAAGATTAACTAATAGCATCCCATAATACCATCACATCATGTTCTCCAACACCATCAGAGCTGCTTTAAGACAAAACTCAAGATTACTAGCTGCTCCAGTTAGAACCCAAGCTTTAAACAGAGCTCCAAGATTATTGACTTCAAGCCACATTAGAAAGTACTCAGCTGACCACCACGAAGAAACTTTCGAAGAATTTTCAATTAGATACGAAAAGGAATTCGATGAAGCTTACGATTTATTTGAAGTTCAAGTAAGTACCATTTTGTTATGATAACTTGCTCAAAACAGATATACATATCTATGCATAGACAATTGATTATTGATTATCCAATTACTAACATAATTTTCGTTCACTATTAAAATAGAGAGTCTTGAACAACTGCTTCTCATACGATTTAGTTCCATCCCCAGCTGTCATTGAAAGAGCATTAAGAGCTTGTAGAAGAGTCAACGATTACGCTACTGCCGTTAGAGTCTTCGAAGGTCTAAAGCACAAAGTTGAAAATGTTGAACAATACAATGCCTACTTAGAAGAATTAAAGGATGTCAGAGCCGAATTAGGTGTTGACTTAAAGGAAGAATTATTCACTGAAAACTAAATTTATTAAATTCAAGTTTGACTATTTATTACATTGAGAAAGAAATTCCAATTTTGAACCAAATACATTTAATTTTTAAGAAGCATGAATTGAGGAATGCATTTACAAGGGGAGTAAATAAACAAAGAAGCCGAATAATAGGAGAGAAAGAAATACGAAGATTTCAATGAAGGGGTTATATACGACATCATTTTGTTTTATCGTTCTACAACAAATGATACATTATATTTTACGAATCAAATTTTTTTTGAAGAAGATTAAAATAACATAATAGACAAAAGAGTTTTGAGATACAATTATAGAGTCTTTAGTGTTTTTGCTCTGAATCAATATTGACTTACTCCATCTTACTATATCACTACTATTTTTTATCGTCTCACTTATTATTCTATTATATCATTATATTAGATTGTTTTTTATTATACTTTTTTTATTTATATATGTTACTCTTATTTTTTAAGGAAAGCATTCTTAGTTTATTCTGAACACATGATTACAAACAAAATTGAATGACAAGTTGATCACATCGGGTTCCACAGATACATATGATTTTGCAAAACATTTCTCCAGATTTCCAAATGAATTTTATATTTACCAACATAATTGAGTCTACCAACAAGAAAAAGCTTACCGGCTAAATTGATTGATCTACAAGACTATAGAATTCTGGACCAACCTAGATAGGTGACTGCTTTTAGTTACAAATACACCAATACTAGTACAAAGGGGATTTGTTTTGATTTCATATCAATGGGGAACCTACGACTTGTCATTCTAGTAAATTTAGTAAAATCCATCATTTTGGTTGACTTATTAGACGTTAAAACTTCACAATTAGTTGAATGCCATTCAACACCGCATAGAGAAGATTAAACATGGTACTGCTATTGAAACTACCTTCGTATATGATGTGATAACTATTGCAAACCAAGCAGCCAATCAGATCTGTTTGTTTCTCTCTTGGATAGGTAATCAACTTTACCAGAAAACTTACGAGCGTCTCATCTGCCAGATTTGGACAGAATGGCTGGTGCCATTAGGAGAGGTAAACTATGTGGCGCATAAAAATTAGATGTGGCACAATTAACCCTTACACCAGTATTTGACACCGTGATTTGTATGATCCGCTAAGTTGCCCAATCGGGAAAGAGGTAAACACTCAACGGGCGTTTCCTCAAGAGTTTGTGTTTACTATCCATTTCCATCAATTGTTTACCTTTTTCGGATCCACCTTTATTTCCCCTTAATTTGACATATATAGTGCAGATACTCAACTAGTAACAAAAGCTATACTCAGTCGTAGCCAAAGTTTAAGATTTACATAATTTTATTTACTTCAAACTACCTAATATTCAACAAGGATCTCATACACAAGCGCTTGAAAGCAGACACTTTCATTCGAAATATACCAAAAGCTCAATGCCAGAAGACAATACTTCCTTATATGAAGGTGCTGTTTGGTTACCAGACTCCGAAAAAACTTTCGTCAAAGGAAGAATCATCAAATCATTAAACGAAAACAAACAATTTTTAATCCAACGAACTGGAAACGACAACGACAATAATGAAGAAATTACAATCGATGCAGACAAACTAGAAAGATGCAATCCACCTCAATTCGATAGATGTGACGATATGGCTTCGTTAACATACCTCAATGAACCATCAGTTATTAATAACTTAATGCTGAGATATGAACAAGATTCCATTTATACTTACTCGGGATTGTTTCTTGTTGCAATCAATCCATATAAACAATTGAATATTTACAATGACGATTTTATTAGTATTTACAAAAACTCAACAGTTAAAGAACTCGATCAAAAAGACGAAAGTACAAGTACAAAGAGACTGAATTCAGTTAGACCACACATTTTTGCAACTTCAGAAGAAGCATTCCAAAACTTACTCAAACATAAAAGAGATCAAAGTATTTTAGTTACTGGTGAATCAGGTGCCGGTAAAACTGAAAATACCAAAAGAGTCATTCAGTATATAATTTCAGTTGCTTCTTCAAAATCCAAGAAATCTAAGTCAATCAATTTTGAAAATCAAATCTTGGAAGCCAATCCGATTTTAGAAAGTTTTGGTAATGCAGAAACAGTTAGCAATCTAAACTCTTCAAGATTTGGTAAGTTTGTTAAAATTAAGATTCAACCATCAAATAAAGAACTCATTGGTGCCCATATTGATTGGTATTTACTAGAGAAACCAAGGGTTGTTTTACAGGATTCCAAGGAAAGAAATTATCATGTCTTTTATCAGTTTTTGAGAGGTGCCACCGATGATCAACTAGAACAATTTAAATTGACAAGATCTGTTTATGACTATAATTATCTGAAAAATACCAACCATTCAGGTTCAAGGATAGACGATAAATCTGAATTTATCCACTTGAACAAAGCTTTGGATACCATGAAATTCTCCTCCGATGATAAAAATAAAATATTCAAAGTTATTGCCGTTATTCTACATTTGGGTAATATTGCTTTCAAAAACATTGAAAACCTCAGTAGACAAGCTATACTCTCTGAGGACTCACCAGTTGGAATCATTGCTGAATTGTTTGGCATCTCTGAATCTGAATTCAAAAACTCATTCTTAACTTCAAAAGTTAAAGCAGGTAGAGAAGTTGTCACCCAACAAAGAACTGCATCTCAAGCTAAATTCTCCATTGACGCTTTAGCCAAATCATTATACGAAAGACTGTTTCAATATTTAGTTGATAGGATCAACGAAAGCTTTGACAACAACTCTACTATCAGCATGGAACAATCAAATTACATTGGAATTCTTGATATTGCAGGGTTTGAAATCTTTGAGAAGAATTCTTTTGATCAATTATGTATCAACTATACAAACGAAAAGCTACAGCAATTCTTTAATCATCACATGTTTGTTTTGGAACAAAGTGAATATTTGAAAGAGGGTATCAGTTGGAATTATATTGATTTTGGACATGAGTCGAAACCAACAATTGAATTAATCGAAGGCTCAAACGCTAAAAGGGTTGGTATTTTCTCTACCCTTGACGAAGAATGTGTTGTTCCAAAGGGCTCAGATTCAACCTTCTTAGATAAATTACATCAACAACTCGAAAGTAAAGACAAGAAACAAGATCCAAATCAGATTAGATATAAGCCCAACAAATTAAGAAACGGATTTATTATCAAGCATTATGCTGGCGAGGTTAACTATTCTACTGACGGTTGGTTAGATAAGAATAAAGATCCATTGAGTAATACCATGGTTGAGCTACTATCTGATTCAAGTGATTTATTTATTCAGGATCTATTCAACTCTTCTACTCCAATCATTGTCAATTTATCTGATTCTCCAGTCAAAGGTGGTGCTTCTAAGAGAAGAAGTGGTATGTTTAGAACTGTTGCTCAACGTCATAAAGAACAATTGTTCAATTTGATGAGCCAATTATCAGCTACTCATCCACATTTCGTCAGATGTATCTTGCCAAATACAACTAAGAGTGCCGGCGACTTTGATATGAAATTAGTTCTAGAACAACTCAGATGTAACGGTGTGTTGGAAGGTATTAGAATTGCTAGAGCAGGCTACCCTAATAGAATTGAGTTCCAACAGTTTGCTGAATATTATGGCATTCTTGCTAAAAATTCCATATCAATGAAAAGCTCACATCGAAATGCAAAACAAATTTGTGAATTGATTTTAAGCGAACTGAATTTGGATTCCGAAGTTTACAAAGTCGGGTTAACTAAGTTATTCTTCCGTAACGGTGTCTTAGCATCATTAGAAAAGGAAAGAGATCTGAAAATTGCTGCCATCTTCACTCAATTCAAAGCAATTGCTAAAGGTAAGCTTGTTAGAGATAAAATCAAGATCAAATTGGCTAAACTGAGAGCATCCCAAGTTATCTTAAAGAACTTCAACACATACAATGCCCTATCGAAAGACCCTTGGTTTAAGCTTATTTCTCAATTGAAACCAATGCTTGTCGATACAGACTCCACTCAGTCATACTACATGCAGCAATTAAAAGAATTAGAGAAACAGGTTGCTATATTGACCTCTGAAAGGGATAAAGAGGTTGAATCAAAATCAAAGCTTCAGAAGGAACTTGACGACTTGACTAGCAGTGTTCAACTGGATAGAAACCTAATCGCCGATAAAGATACTGAATTAGATTCTATCAAGCAAAAACAAGTTGAATTGGAAAAGAGACTCAACGATAAAGAATCTAAATTGTCTGAATTACAAGAGCTACATCAATCCAGCAACTCTGAGAAGAAGGAACTGACTGAGAAATTGGTCTTATTAAACGCCAACGTTAACTCCCACTTAAAGGAGTCTCAATCATTAGAAGGAGAGTTAACGCTGTTGAGAAAAATTGTAACCGAAAAGGATAAAACAATTGCAGCTATTGAAACACGGTTAAAGAAAGGCAATACCGAACTAGACGACAAATTAAGGGATGCCGTAAGTACATTATCTAAAATTGGAGTAAAAGTACCCGTCACCAACCATTTTTTTTATGGAATTTATATCTTCCAAAAACTATCTATACTAACAACACTATTTTTTGCATCAATCTAGAACGCTAAACTAAGTTCAATCAAGATGCAATTGTCTAAGTTGTTATCTGAAAATGAATCATTAAAGGCTAATTTAGCCAAAGCTAAAACTTCTGCTGATGAATTCAGTAAGGCTGTTAAAACTAAAGAAGTCGAATCCTCTGAATTGAGACAAAAGTTGACCTCGTTTATTTCCATGAAGAAAGAACTTGAAAAACAGAACAGTTTAGCTGACTCTGAATCCAAATTGAGATCTGAAATGGAGAAATTGAAAATCAGATACAAGCAATTGAAGCATGAAGCTAAAGAGACTAAAGAACTTTTGGATGCTAAGATTAACGATGAAATCAACTTTGACAGGGGTAAACAGCAATATGATAAGGACTTGAGTGACTTGAAAACTGTTATTGATGGTTTAAGTCAAGAAATTCAAATTGAAAAGAAGACCTCGCTTGAGCTAAGACAGGCTTTGAAATCTGCCCAATTAGAAAATACCCAACTAAGCAAAGCTAAGAAATCATACGATGTTAAATTAGCCGAGTTCAACTTCAAACTTTCTCAAAGACCTGATCTGCAACTGCGTATGGAACCAAGCCAAATGAAAGATGAATTGGAAATGCTGCAAACCAGACTTGCATCTGAAGCATATGAAAACCGACAACTTCGTGCTCATTTAAGAAAACTCAACGGGGGTAGTCCTAGCAATTCTGTCAATGGTGACTTTTCTCCTCTGCGTTCAAAATTATCAACTCCATTAAATAATAAATCCGAGGCACATGGCGAATTATCTATTGAGAAAGCTGCCAACAAGAGATTAGAAAAGTTGAATATTGATCTTCAGAAAGAATTGCTTCAATACAAGAATAATTCTCGTGATACTAGAGGCATGGCACCAGTTGAAATCGATTACAAGACCAAGTACCAATTAGCTGAAATTCAATTGAAGAACGTGGAAGATAAATTGAGACAATCAACTTCTTCTGCTTCTAGTTCAAGGCCCCCATCCACTCCGCTACCATTGAGCGATACTACAAGACATGTTAACAATATGACTAATATTGATAGTCCATTCATTGATAAAGATTCTATCGTGGTAAAACAAGATAATTTAAGATTGAATTCACTGTTGAACGAATCGCAAACGAAGTTGAAGAGATTACAGATAAACAATGATTCCACTTTTGCTCAACAAGAAGAACTTGTTCAATTGAAATCTAAATTACAAGTGATCCACAATAAGAACAACTCTTTAACAGAATCAGTCGAATTCTATAAGGCGAGAGCCGAAAACTATTATAGTAAGATTGAAGCCGCTGAAGTTGCTGTTCAAACAGCTAAAAGGGCTGAAGAGCTGGTCAGAAACGAATTGAATCAAACCAAGCAAAGGATGGCCAAAGCTCAGCAAGAATTCAAGTCTTCAGATTTGACAGCTGCTGGATTGAGTACTTCAATTAGAGAGTTGGAAAGAGACTTATCCGACAAAGTGTTTGAGCTCAGAAGACTACAAGAAGCTTATGACTCTTTGAAGGAGAAATACGAGAACGAAGATGAATTGAGAGTCTCGACTTCCTCCTCTCAATCTGCTTCTACTGAAAGAGAATTGAAACTATTGAATGATGATCTGGTTACTTTAATGAATAAAGAAACCGAACTGAACAAACAAATCAAGAACGTTTCTATCCAATTGGATGTCTCAAAGAGAGAAACTAGACAATTGAAGTTTAGTAATGCTGAATCGGTAAAAGAAAAAGATCAATTCAAGAAACTATTAACTGAAACAATGGACAAGAATGGTAAGTTGTTAACTGAAAGGCAGGAACATTTGATGAAGCTGAATACTTTGAATTCTCAAGTTATGACATTGAAAGCAAGTAACGAAGATTTGATTACCGAGAGAGATAATTTATTGGAATCCAAGAGATCCTTAGAATTGAAAGTTGCCGAAATTTCAGTTGAGTTTGATAAACATTTAGCTAAGGCTAAAAATGATGCTACTAATGCCGTCAGTATCATTCAATTGAAGGAACAATTACAGGAGTCCAGTGCTGAAGTCTCTGAGTTGAGGTTTAAGCTACAGGAATATGAAAACAAGGCCGCTGATTATGAGACTAGAATGGAGAAATTGGATAGAGATTCATTGATGATTATTGAAGAAAATAAGAGTTTAACCAAATTTAACGTTCAATTGAAGTCTAAGATTGAAGATATGGAAGTTAGACATCAAAGAGAGAAAGAAGCCGAAAGCAAGCATTGGTCTACAAGAGTTGATGAATTAGAGTCCAAGATCTTTATGAACAATGCAACACAGAGAGAAGAAGATCAAAAGTTGTACAATTATGAAAGGCAATTAAAAGAATTTAGTCAACGTGAGGAGGTCCAAAACTCTAGTATCAAGAGATACCAAGATGAGATCAAAAGTTTGGAAGAGACGGTCAGTAGACTAGATGAAAACATTCGTGTTTTGCAACACAAGGAAGCTGAATCTGTATTAAACGCTAAAAGAGTGACCAGAGAGTTGGAGAACTTGAAAGAGAGTTCATTATTAATGGAAAGAGAGCTATTGGACTGGAGGAACGGTGCTACTGTGTAGAAGCTAGGTATTTCATGTATAATTTCAATTCAACAACGTTGTTTTACACCCGAAGAAGGAACACACTCCCTCACGCGACACCCTCGCTGTCGCACAGCGATGACTCAACCGTCAGCTTTGCGCCGTTCGCAGGCCCGTTGAAGCGAACGGGCAAAATTCCACACTTTTTTTTCAAACTCGATGACTGGTGCAGTTTTGGAATGGAGAAAGACAAACTATATTTGAAGATTGGCTCCAGAGACGGATCAAGAGAGTGTGCAATTGGATACCGACTCGATCAGAGCATTAGACTTGTGTAAGTTAGTATTAATTCAGCATGCTAAGAGCAACAAATTGTTTCAGATCATGTGGTTTAGTTTCTAAATTCATGATCAGAAATTCTTCATCCACATCTGCTCTGGCCTACAAGAACCTACACAGAAATAAAAAGAGACCTGCTTTACCAACTTTAGACCCACCGAACTGGTCTGCTGGCGCTGCTGTTTCTTCCATCATATATGAAACTCCACTACCATCCAAGAGTCCAAAGACCCAACATGTCTTAAACTGTTTGGTTCAAAACGAACCGGGTGTTTTGTCTTTGGTCTCTGGTACGCTTGCTGCAAGAGGTTTCAACATTGACTCTTTAGTTGTTTGTAACACCGAAGTCAAGGACTTATCCAGAATGACTATCGTGCTAGATGGTCAAGATGCCGTTATTGAACAAGCCAGAAGACAAATTGAAGACTTGGTTCCTGTTTACGCCGTTTTGGATTACACCCACTCTGAGATAATCAAGAGAGAATTACTCCTTGCCAGAGTTTCCTTACTTGGCCCAGAATATTTCCAAGAATTGATCGCTCACCATAACGAACAAGTCGATGAAACCCCATCGGAATTCACTGGATCAAAGTACCATCCAAATAACTTACCACCTTCTCAAGCTTTAAGACAAAAATACGAACACTTGGATGCAATCACTAAGTTAACAAAACAATTCGGCGGTAAGGTTGTTGACGTTTCTGACAGAAACTGTATTGTTGAATTGAGCGCCAAACCGTCAAGAATTAGTGCTTTCATCGCCTTGTGCCAACCGTTCGGTATTTTAGAGATCGCCAGATCCGGTATGATGGCCTTACCAAGAACTCCATTAGAATCATTTGCCGATGAAGACGGTACCGATCCAACTAAGGATGCTTCTGATGTCGTTGATGCCTCTCAATTACCACCAGGTTGATGTACTCGTGCTTATTGCTGTAGGTTATATACCGTGGTGACGTGTTGATTAGACAGATGCTATACATTCATACCAATATATATATATATTTATGTTGACCATTTTACTTATTCCAATATTGCAACTATAGTCTATTTATTATAAATTTTTACTCGTAAGTGAATACACCTGAACTAAGTCTCCTGGAAATAAAATATATGCTGATGGTTTACAGAAAGTAAAAAGTATAAATCCCTCATATAACCGAACAAATAATGTGAAAAACAAAAACAAATAAATAAACCTAAACTCAAAAACCCAATGACCAGAAAACTCTCATTGTAATAGAGTTTAGGATATTACTCTGATTAGATACGCTGTTTACCCTACCGTAGCTTCATCGTCGAGAAAGGACTTCTCGACACCTTTTCCAACAACCTGGAAGGTTTTTGGTCTATATTAATTATGTATTTCTTACCTTTACGTACGTTAGTTAGTTACCTTTTTGCCTTCTAGGAAGTGAGTCTTCGGAGAAGTTATACCTTCGCTTAAAGATACACATTTAAGCCGTATATACTGAATTAAGACAAGCCACTACAAAACTATACAATCAAAGTAGTCAAGCTTACTTTTACACTCATAATAATAATAGTAATAAAAATAATAATAAAAAAACAGTAAAGCACTCAAGTAATAAAAAATTACAATGAGAACTCAGAAGACCCCTTTACACTAATCCCATCGATCTCAAACTCACCAAATGGAGATTGAAGCATCAAGTCAACCAAAGCATCGATATCAACTAATACTGCTCCAGAACCACTGAATATCTCGCTCACAATTTTTTGAAACTGTGACATGTCCGTGATGTCCAAATAGACATCCTTTAAACGTGATTGAACATAGAAGTAAACGTCACCACCATCGCCATCGATCAATTTAGTTGTTGTTGCTTTGTTCCAATCTACTAGCGTCAAGTTACCAAATTTACTGCCTTCAAAGCTCAAGTCAGCACTACCTTTGATATCATCAACAGACAACTTTTCAATATCAATGTCTTGTCCGCCTAAACTGATGAAAATTTGCAAGTCTCCGTTAATGACTGGGGTTGTTGAGTCCTTCAATTGAAAAGACAAGTTTTCCACAGTGACATTATGAACATATCTCTGCGCGAATGATGAAGTATTAAGTGGTAGATCAACTGGGAACTGAATTTTTTGGAAAATATTGTTCAATAAAGAAGGATAGCCGGCATCCATTCTATCACCTTTGATTATGAAATGTGCAAAATCATGGTTAACCAACGAATCAATAAACAACGATAATGGAGTACTTGGATCTTCTGAATCTAGATCGCACTTTGCAGTCAATTTGTCAGAGATTGAATCTAGATCGACAGTGAGAGAAATATTCATGTCATGGTTATGGTTATGGCTATTTGCATCAACACCAGCAATTTCAAAATTTGAACTTTGTAAATCAGCTAATTTGATAGTTGGCTTATCATCACAGTCGTCAATGATCACATTCCAATCCAATACTGGTATGTTTAATGACGGATAGTTGATCAGTTTCTGCAGGTTAGCAATAGGATTTTGATTGATCACAACGTTGAGTTGGCATTTCAATCCATTGCTACCTGGTTTATCAGAGATACGGAAATTTCCAAAACTGACTTCATCACTACTAATGGTTTGAATCAATGAAGTTGGCAAGTCGACATCCAGTGGGATCATCAAGTTACTCACCGGTATGAAACCGTTGAAAATTAAAACCTTAACTTGAGCATCACCTTTCAATCTTAGTTTGGAACCTGGCGACAATAGAATCCGTTTAATGATGCCCAAAACACCTCCAGATTTGGGAAATACTGTCAGAAACAAGGACAATTCACTCTCTTTACCATCAACGATCTTAACATGGAAGGGAGATATTTCCATCGTACCTAAATTCTTGTAATCACCTTTAGTCTCGTCAACAGCAATGACATCCAACGAGTCAACTTTCAAATTCAACTGACGCAGAAAGAAACCTCCTGCTTTGAAGTACCATCTGGATAAAGTATCATCTATGTTTGTGTAATTGTTAACGTTTGTACCTTTCACTTGCAAATTGATACCACCATCTTCATCAACGCCCAAAAATTTGATTTCGTCGGATTCAAAAGCAGTACCTTGAGCCACCGAATCACCCAAAATAGGTTGTACATGAGAGAAAAATACAGCTGTAGTAGTTATCAAAAGAGTGGTCAGTAAGGCGATGGGGATCCAGACGTCTAATCTATACTTTCTCCAAATTGCCTTCCTGTTACGTTTAGGTTGGTTTGGTAGGAGTTGTGAGAGGGATTCTCGTGCTTGTCCCAACAATGGCGTATTCTCTGTTGAATCAGTCATTTGGTGTATTTGTTCAGTAAATTAACTTAGCAGATATAGTGATGATTATTGAAATACAGAGAATAATAGACTGTATACTGCCAACTGCCTATCAACTCATCGATAATAACCATATAGAAACAGTAAAGTACCCCATAAAAGATTTGATTGATAAACAAAAATGGATTATAAAATTTGTATTACGTCATTTTGGAGAAGAAAATTTTTTGGATTTTTTTTTTTGGAGGTTTTTGAAAAGTTTATCAGCTTGTACAGTTTAAAGACAAACGATAAGGAGTGGTGGTATCATGTCTTTGGAAACACTGCAAGAAACATTACTGACATCACATAATAACACACAATGCTATATTTAATTGGTTTAGGTTTATCATACGAGTCTGATATCACCGTCAGAGGCTTAGAAGTCGTCAAGAGATGTAAGAGAGTGTACTTGGAAGCTTATACCTCCATTTTAATGGCTGCCGACAAGTCATCTTTAGAAGCCTTTTACGGCAGGGAAGTCATCCTAGCAGATAGAGAGATGGTTGAATCTGGATCTGATCAAATTTTGGAAAATGCCCAAGAAGATGATATTGCGTTCTTGGTTGTTGGTGACGTTTTCGGTGCTACGACACATACAGACTTGGTTATCAGAGCTAGAGAATTGGGAATCAAGTTCGAGTCTATACACAATGCTTCAGTTATGAACGCTGTTGGTGCCTGTGGTTTGCAATTATACAATTTTGGTCAAGCTGTTTCTATTGTGTTTTTCACTGACAGTTGGAGACCTGATTCATTCTATAACAAGGTTTTGGAAAACAGAAGAATTGGATTGCATACTTTATTACTATTAGATATCAAGGTCAAAGAACCAAACATTCAAGAACTAATGAAAGGCAGAGTTGTTTATGAACCACCAAGATACATGTCTGTTGCAACCTGTTGTGAACAACTATTAGAAATCGAAGAATTGAGAAAAGAAGAAGCTTATACTCCAAACACCCCATGTGTTGCTGTTTCAAGATTAGGCTCCCCAACACAAACTTTCAAAGCTGCCACTTTGAAAGAATTAACTGAATATGACTCTGGTGAACCATTACATTCTGTCGTTATGCTAGGTAGACAAGTGCACGAATTGGAATTGGATTACTTGTTGGCATTTGCTGATGATAAAGACGCTTACAAAAAGGCCGTGTTTGCAGACCAACAGTACTTCAAACCTCCTCCACCGCCTCCTGTCGAAGAAGAAGTGTACAGCGATTAAATGGTTGGTGTATTGTATGTATGAATAATAATTAAAATGTATCTAATTTTCTAAATATGGAGCCGTATTACGTAGACTACGAGTCCACATTATCTAATTGAATTTCTTCATCTTGGTTTCTACCACTCAGATTACTATAATCTGTGTGATCATCCTTGAAGTAAATAACAAAGAACGCACCGGAAAGAACAACAACTGTACCAAAGAAACTCCATAGGTTGGGTAAATGCTTCCAGAACAGGAAATCAAAAACCAACGAATATCCGACCTGAGTATACGAAATCGTCAACACTCTTGAAGCCTTCTCTCTTTGGACACTTGCAGTTAACATCAACTGCATTATGAACCCAGCAAAACCAATCCCCAGTAACAACATCCATTGATGGGAGGTATGTGGTATCTCTAGCCCTAATCCTGGAATAACAATGATACCAATTCCTGAACCAATACCAGTGACCAAAGAAAACATACCAACGGTGATCAGCGGAGATGCACCAAATCCAATTTTTCTGATCAAACAAGTGGTGATAGCTGAAAGAACCACAGATGAAAACCCAAGTAAGATTCCAATAAATCTCATTGCTGGATCTTTAGTTTCAGCACCATCATCACCTGCTGTTGGATCAATTTCAGGTTCATCAAATATAGCCTGAGGTCTAGCAATGAACATAACACCTAGTAAAGAAATAGCACCACCAATGACTTCGATCTTTGTGAACCGCTCACCTAGCCATAGCCATGCAACAACAGCAACTAAGGATGGGCCCAAAAAGTTGATCACAACTGTGTCACTTAGTGAAAGGTATTCCAAGGAGCAGTAAACCGCTAGAACACCAAAGAAACCAAAAACACTCCTGAATAAGATGCTGAGCCTGACTTTGGAGTCCCCAATGGGGAAATTCTCAATTTTTTTGTATTTCACATAAATGGAACAACAAACAAATGTTATAGTCATTCTGACAAATAGAATATGGAAGGGGTGAATGTTGCTGGAATCCTTATCTTGTAAGAGTAATTTGCAGGACAAGAACATTAAAGAGTTGAAGAAGTTTCCAGCCAGAGCCAGTATGACACCTGTGTTCCCGTCAATTTTAGACCTGAATGCAGCGTATTTTGACCGTAAATTTAGTTCTATGGACTGGATATCATCTTGATCTTTGAAGGTATCGTCGTTATCGAGTTGCAATGCAGGGCTGTGTACTTGAGTGTGGTGGTTCTGGGGGGCATGAGAGTGCTGGAGGTGATCCTCCTGTTCGAGATCGTGGTACTCGATAGCAGACATGGTGTTGTTAATTGTAATTTCATTGAAGATTCAAGGCGGATAAGCAGTAGAATTTTAAAGAATTGATGAATTGAAGTGGATTGTTATCTTTATAAAGTCGTGGTGGGGGTGGTCATTTAACCTATCCGTAAACTCAACCGCACGCCCGCAAAATCCCGCAAATAATAGAAGCTCCCTGTTTGATTTTTCTCTTATCAGGGACTTCGGGTACTATTTCGTACTATACGTCCTTCTTTCTTTATATGTCCGTGTTTCACCCCCAATACTGTCATATATACAAAACTCTGACTCTATGCTCAACAACAACACCTGTCAGCAGCCAAACTCCACTCTTTCCACTTGTCTTTCCAAACGAACCGATTTTCCGTGAGCCGCAGGTCAGGTGAAGATCTCTTGGCCAACAACACAGATCTCTCGTCTTCTTCGGAAATGGAACCTGTTTGCTTTCTCTTTCGTTCAACTCTTTTTCTCAAAACTGCTAGCTTCTGTATTCACCTTTCAATAATCAATATAGTCGTCCTTGAATGTATAAAAGCAAAAGCACCCGATGGTGTCATAATGGTCCCAAGTGTGCTAGATTTATTGGGCAAGTGTTCCCAAGACCAGAAATGTCAAACGATTGAATAAACAATCTGTGGACACGATGTTACCAACACCCTCGGTGCTTGCATAGATGTAGACAGCAAGAATTGGATTAGGAACCCTGGGAAGTAAGTACCTAAGATCAATATGCCTTGATCCCGATTATGAGGATTCTCTAAAGATAGCTTTGAATTTGACAGAATACCAATGCTGAATCCAATACCAGTAACTAAGGAGAGAAATTTCAACATTTTCACTGTGGTATACAATCTTAGTAATAGATCTTACGATTCGGCATCGTTTCCTGAGTCTGTATTCGAATCAGACTTTTCGAATACCTATCCTGGTATTTTAACGATGAATACAGTCCCAACTGTAGACACAACACTTTCAATAGGCTACATTTTGGCAGACTTTTCACAGATATACGCATAGAAGCAAGGAACATCACTAAAGAACCTACATATGAGACAACAACAGCATCACTCACAGACAAGTACTTCAACCGTAACGAGGAGCACAAGCAGAATACACCGAGGAACACAAAGGTGGCCCCAAGCAAAACCGTATGTCTAACTCCAGGTTCCCCCAATCATAAGTCTGCTATCTTGCTAGATTTCAAGGTTATTCAACAGCATATGTGGGTAATAACCACTATAACAAATCTAATGTGGAGTTAATGTATATAGGGGAGAACTCTACCTTGTAAAAGAAGTTCACAAAGAAGGAACATAACAGAATCAAAACAATTGAAGGTTGGTGCGTAAATCAAGCTCAAGTAATTGTTTAGTTTATCCGTAATCAGCATGCAATTTTTCATAGTTGATGATAGTAGCCGGTTGGAATCAGTTTCCAGTGCCTCAGAGAGTCTGGGGTGAGATCGATCTTCCTTTAATTCCATCTTCTGGGAACTCGTGTTGCTCGAGCTCGAGACCATTTGTAAATTAGACACACTTGTCAATTAACTTATCGCCCCAGTGTATTTAATCTTCCTAGCTGTGTTTACCACTTCGTAATACCACCTATTAAAGGCTTTTTACCATTCAGGTCTGAACCCTTTGAGCGTTTCTAATAAATTGCCATTTAGAGTTGAGCCGCAGAGGAAGAATCAACCGCTGAAAATTTCACGCTTTGTTCTGTCTAACAAACAACGTATGTTTATGGCATTAGAAAAGAGAAGACAAAGTCAAGGGTAAAGGGTTCGGCTTGAACAGAAAACATCATAGATTATCACTTGGACATAAATAAGATGTCATATAATGACAACTCTGGCGAGGAGGACGATGGCAACTACGACTTACTTCCAGGTACCTATGGTGACTCACTCCCTGACAAAGTCCACTCTTCTCCAGACACCAAACTTGTGGTCCTATACGGTTCACAAACAGGAACAGCATCGTTAATGGCAACGAAATTTCACAAAGAATTTACAAATAGATACAATGCAAGATGTATCCTAGCAGAAATAAGCGATTTCAGAGTTTCGGATATGAACCAAATCCCCACTGGTATCATCTGTGTCTTCTTCATTGCATCATACGGGGACGGTGAACAATGTGACGATGCTGTTGAAGCCTACGAATTTTTCATCCATCCAAAGATGCAATTCGATAACGGCGATAATAAATTCAAGAAATTCAGGTTTGGAATGTTTGGACTTGGTAGTTCTTCTTATGAGTTTTATCAAGGTGCTTCGAGAAACATGAGAGATGCACTTGTAAAAGCAGGTGGGGACTTGATCTCGCCACATGGATATGGAGAGGGTAATGACGATAAAGCTTCATTAGACGAGGACTATATGGAGTGGAAAGAAGAGGTTATACCAGTGTTAGGAGAAATTTTGGGTTTACAAGAAGTTGAAGATACTGTCGGGTATGTGCCTCTAATTAGTGTCGTTGAAGTTTCCAACAAAGATTGCGTTAGATCTAATGGTGAGATTGCTAGCTCGTTAAGAGATTTGCAGTTTTTGAATAGACCAACGTATCACATTTATAAGCCCTTTGTTACTGGCGTTAGAAACATTAAAAAGTTATGTCAAACTGAAGATGGACAATGTCTTCATGCTGAATTTGATATTAGTGGATCCAAAATGAGTTATGACACAGGTGATCATATTGGAATATATCCAACAAATCCGGTAAATGAAATAGCGAAATTCATAAAAGTGTTTGCATTGGAAGGGAAAGAGGACAACATTGTGAGAGTTACCCAGATTGATAGATCGAGTAGTGCCAATCTAGTTTGGTTCCCATCACCTACGACTTACAAAGCTATAGTGGGACACTATTTGGATATCAATAAGCCTGTCTCAAGACAAATGTTGAAGAGTCTGATACAATTTGCACCAACTACAGAAGCTGAGACTCTGCTTAAGCAAATCACCTATTCTAGAAAATCATTCACTGAATATCAACTGATGAATAGTATGGGTGCTTACAACGTTGCGTCCACTCTATTAAGCATATCAAATACCACATGGGCTGAAGTTCCATTTGAATTGTTATTAGAACAGTTAGGTAAATTACAACCACGTTATTACTCCATCTCATCGTCTTCATTGAGGAACCCAACGTCGGTACATGTTACAGCGAGGTTAGAACCAAAACCGTTTGGGATATGCACTTATAATTTACTTGACCTTTGCAACAAGACTACCGGTTTGGATGATTATCAGTCAAAATATGAGTATTTGAATGAATGTAAACTACCTATTTTTATAAGAAAGTCAAAATTTAGACTACCGTACAACAAAACGAAACCTGTTATTATGATTGGTCCTGGAACGGGTGTAGCTCCTTTCAGAGGGTTTGTGCAACAACGGTTAGAGGAAGTTAAGAACGGGTTGACGAATGTTGGTCAAATGGTGTTGTTTTATGGCTGTAGATCACCAGAGAATGATATGCTTTACTCTGATGAATGGTTACAAATTGAAGGACAGTTGAATGGGAAGTTTACAATGCTTACTGCATTTTCAAGAGTTGAACATACGAGGACAAAGTATGTTCAAGATTTGTTAATTGAAAACAAGAAACTGGTTTATGACATTATTATGAAACAAGACGGATACGTTTACGTTTGCGGGAACGTTGGTAATGGGATGGTGAAAAGCGTTAAGGGTGCATTGAGGGAGATCATTGGTAGTGAAGGAGAGGATGCCAATTGGGTGATGAAAAGTATGAGAACTAGTGGGAGATACCAAGAGGATGTTTGGTAGTTTTGTGTTTTGTGAAGTGCACTGTAAGGAGTTTAGATGTATAGAATGAAGATATAATGGACATGAGATGAATGTAAATAACACTTCGAGCTGGCCAATGGCTGCCTTTTCCACATATACAGGTGTATTTGCACATGTAGACGGATCCGTTTACTGTGGATGTAAACCCAAGTTATAATAGCATCAAGTGTGTCTTTTCGCCCTCCATCACTCCTCTCCATCTTCGACCAGTTGCAACTTCACGTGAGCAGTTGCAAACCAGTCCGTTCTCCAGCAAGGAAGAAAAGCCTCTCTCAGATCGCAGAGCCGTTGTTTGTCTCTGCGTTCGATCAACCGAATCTCGGCAGGAAGGGGTTTCTTTCCAAGTCCTGTTCCTCTCCCCTGTTGGCACCACCCACAGACTATATATACAATCCAGAGATTCCAGATTCCAGTAGTTCTTGGATCTAGCATATATACCTATATGTGTATATCTCATACGGCGTTTAAACCACCACCACTACACACCCATCCAAATTTGCTCGTATCTCCTGCCTTGAAGAGTCATAAGCACGAATCCCATAAATTTTTCTCCGAGACGCCAAACTACCATTAATAAGATTCATTAAAAAGAAAACCCCGAGATTTATTTCACAAAACTCAAATACACTTTATTCATATACTTTCTCCCATTCAACTTCTACTGCATATCTATAGGAAATCACCCATTCGAATAGTTGATCACCTCATTAACCGCCTATTAAGATTAAACTACACCCAGCAATGCAAGATGAATCGCCTTCCTCCTTATCTCCTTCGCCACCTTTGCCAACACCTACAAACTCACTATCAAGACGGTCTTCGGAACTCTCCTTTCATATAGCTTCCATGAACTCACCAATGCTCCAGTCTGCTCTCAAATCAGTCTCAACGGTACTTTCCACCCAAAACAAAGCAATTACGTACTTAGTCAAACAGTATCAGAACTCGCCGTATTCACAACAACAGCTGAAAGCGTCATTGCAGATCCTCAATAATTGCTTGAACCAAGGTGGCAAGATAATACTCTCCGGAATTGGCAAATCCTACAAAATAGCTGCTAAAACAGTGGCTACTTTGAATTCACTAAGTGTTCACTCTGCATTGCTACACCCTTCAGAAGCCCTTCACGGTGACCTGGGAATGATTAGAGAGGATCATAACGATGCATTGATACTAATATCGGCTTCGGGAAATTCACCAGAGTTAACGGCGTTATTACAACACGTTCCTCCATCCGTTCCTGTCGTTTTAGTTACATGCACAAAAATATCAGCACTGTCAACAAACCCAAAAGTTAAATCCTTGCTGTATACAGAGCTGCCTGCTAAATTGAGTGAGAAGAACCTATATGGTTTGAGTGCCCCTACGATATCAACCACTCTATGTTTAACGTTACTGGATGCTGTTAGTATTGCCTTAGGTGAATTGCATATCTGTGATTTACAGGTGAGGCGCAAGAGGTTTGGAGATAGACATCCTGGAGGTGCCATTGGATTGGAATACTTGTCCAAACAACTCACTAACAACGACGACAATACTACTTTGAAAATAGACGAAGGCTCAGAAGCAAGCAGCAACAGTGGCGAAGGTCTGTTAATGATGGGTGTGGGTAATAGTAGCAGAGTAAGAAGACCAACTAGTACTACTGCGCTAAGTAGAACACCGGATACGTCAGCCACCAGTACGGGCCAGTGTACACCTGTGGTGCCTAACGATGTTGGTGACGAACAGGACCAAGATGATGAATCTGTTGTTTTTGAAATTGCTGATTTGAAATTGTTGAATGCTATAAAGTTGTCAGATTCGAAACATACTGTTGACAAGCTACCTGATAATGAACTGGAACTGTTACAGTTGATCACGATGTATGATTACATACTGCTTGCTGAGGAGGGACAGGGGACTCGTGCTGTTGAGAGTGTGACTGTGCATGGGATCTATAGAACTTGCAAGTTACAAGGTGATGAATGGAGCGAGACTATGTGGAAGGTTGAAGATGCCTTTATTCGTGTGTAGGAACCTGTATAGTCTTGATGTTTACCTTATGGTTTTAGAATTATTGCGAGTATGTTGGTTCGCTTGTACATCTGTTTGTCCAAAGGTACTGGGTAGTTTGTAATTTATTATATGGTAAGAGTATGCAGATAAACTGCAGAACTCTTCTTCCTGAGCGTTTGGGGATATCTTGTTTCATCTCGATCGATTTGGTACCCCATGTTGCTCAACATGGTTCGATTATTACAAACTTGCAGACAGTAACTACCACATTCTTAGTAGTCAATAATGTTACTTCGATTATTGGTAGGATATATAGGAGGTTTCTTACTGGTTGTAAAAGAGACAGGGTCTGTATTATGTCATCACATACTAAATTGACGACAACGATTACATAATAATACTCCCACTCCTCACGTTCGATAACCAGAGCTTTGTTCCTTATCGAATGGGTGGTTTCCTCTGTCTTTTGTTCAGTTACACATACAATCACTACAACGGTCCATCTGTGGATTAGCTATCAGTATCACGTTCATAACAGTGAAACTTGCTGTTCAACAGGTCAATCGCTGGTATATATAACGCCTGGACTGTTACTGTTGGATAACTTCGTGACACCAACTTCTAAGATACTATGTTGTGCTCTTCGGTATTCTCCAATTGAGTATCGGCGGAGATGGCGGTTTTCTTGTAGTCTAAAATGCCTTGTCCTTTTATATCTGATGTCTTCTAGTAATCACCCAGCCAATATATACCCACCTCATGTCTTCTAATCATCAGTGGAGTTGATCAATCAGAACCAAATCAAACACTGTCCAATTTGTCGTGTGGCATCTGAGAAAACCGCTCTTTGTTTCAGCTGCGAATTTTAGTAAGTTTTTATGCATTTCTGCAAAAACCGTTGATTTCACACATTCTCCAATTAATCCTTCCACTTTCAACTTGACTTGTTTGTAGATACACATTCCTTTCCTCATTAGTCCCCCAGTTGCAATTGTTCAATCTCCGGATATTTGGATACAGAATTTTATTCATATACTTACTGACACACACTGCTCACACTCAATCGAATACCCAAGTCATCTTAATCAAATCAATCTAGATTGTATCCCAAAGAGCCTCCTTTAAAGATCTTCTGCAACAATATCGACAACGTATAACAGACTAAACCATCCCAAATCCAAATGTCGTCCTTATTCAAAAGATCGTCCAGAGACAAGGAAAAGAAGATCCCCAAAAGTCGAGTCTCTTCAACATCATCTACAAATGCCGGCTCTTTTGCTTTCAATGAATTGAATGCCCCGACAAAAGTCATCCAAGCGACACACAACTACTCGGCCCAGAAAAACGGTGAACTTTCTTTTAAAAGTGGGGACTTCTTTCATGTTCTGAACACAGTAAACCAAAATGACCAATATATTGAAGCACACAATCCGATTTTGAACGTCAAAGGTAAAGTCCCCTCTGCATACTTCAAATTCTTCGATAAAACTCACAACAACAGTGGAAGATTATCCGCTGGAAATAGCTCGACATCTTCAAATTCCACAAACAGTCCAGTAATGACCACCAACAGTTACCAAGATAAACATAACAGTAACGATAGCAGAAACTCATCAACAGGAATTAAAGTTGCCCCGCTGCCTTCAATGTACGGCAGAGTACTGTACGACTTCCAAGCTGAAAGACCCGACGAACTGACAGTTGTTGCCGGCGACAGTGTCATCATATGTGCCCACCACGAATACGAATGGTTTATCGCTAAGTTCCTCGACAAGATTGGTGAACCTGGTTTAATTCCAGTTACATACGTTCAATTGTTTGACATTACAACAAGAATTCCATACAATGACGATTCCAAAAAAGTTATCGATACCTGCAACTTGCCAACTGTTGATGAATGGAAAGCTATTAAAAACAGACACAAGGCAAGTGCAAGAGCAGTTGGTCTTCGCTCTCAGCAACAACAACAACAACCACATGATCCGCTATCAAGATCACATTCTACTGTCAGTGAGCACCAATCTCAAGAACTGGCAAAACTAAGTGCCGTTGACGTTAACATTGAATCATTTGCCAACACTAACGGTAAGTACTGGTACTTGGTTAGAGTCATGCTCTCGAATGGTACTGTTAGAAGCTTGTGCAGATTCTATGAAGATTTCTTCAACTATCACCAAGCAGTGTTGAATACTTGGCCAAGAGAAGGGGGTAAATACGACACCAAGGAAAGAAAGGAAAGAATTATTCCCTTCATCCCGGGCCCCCTGATGGATGTGAATGAAAGTTTATGCCATAAAAGATTGGTTGATTTAGACATTTATTTGAAGACAACTTTGCAGCTACCGGATTACATCTCCAAAACAGTTTTAATCAACTCATTTTTCGAATTACTTGAGGGTGATCAGCAATTTGCCAACAAAGATTCGGTTCAAAGTATACCTATTCATCCGCAAAGATCCCCGCCAAACATGGTAATTTTGAACAGAAGCGAAACAACATCATCGCAACAGCCATCAACCGCAGACTCCCCACAACAACAAGGACAATCAAATACAAGAAACTCACAATATCAGCAGGACAGACTTTCCCAATACGAACATACTAAAGGTTTGAATTCCAATTCCATTAGTAAAAGATTAAGTGGACTCCATTTACAAGACCATCAGCAGCAGCAACAACTACAACATAGACAATCGTCGTTGTCGTCAACATCTTCAGCATCCAAACAACAACCCGACTCGGAGACAGCAACCAAATACAAGCTCAAGTTTTATTACAAAGATGACATATTTGCCATCGTTGTCTCTGAAACAATCTCTCTATCACAGCTAAAACAACTCGTTGTTCAGAGGATCGATGAACAAAATGAACCTGGTATTCTGGACAAACTACGCATCGTTCCGAAAACTGCTGGTAACATTGACGCTGAAGGATATATTGAAAATGATGAATTATCAACCGATGATGGATTATGGAGCTCTAGGTGTTTTAAAGATAAAGGCAAGTTCCTTGTTATCGTTTGATACTTTGTTTTACAGCGACATTAACATGTGTATATGATTTAGTTTTATTTTTTAATTACTGGTTTTTTTTCCTGTACGTTACGAACATTGTTTTAATATTAAGAAAAATTGAAGAATAAACTAGTAAATCAAACAAAAAATAAACCTAAAATTCTGCTCTTTATCTATCTACTTATGTTTATTCTCATTAACTATTTACATGAACTAGATTTTAGCGCCAACTATCCAAGTCCTTAACATTTCCGCCTTCCCTTAACACTCTTTTCCGCTGTCTGATACTATACGCCCTCAACACCCGTTGTTTGTCACTAGCATTCTTATCTAAATGCACATCACTGCCAACTGGCATCCGATCAACAAACGACGGATTGAACTTCGTCATAATGCTCTGTGTCACGTACTTATCGAACCGTTTCTTAATGTACTGTTCGTCGTGCACCTGTCTTATCTGATACTTGATATCCCAGGTATGGTGTGTATTTTCGTCGATGAGATCAACGGGTGGAGTCGGGTGCTTCATGGTTGACTTCTTGCCGTCGAAGAAGTGGTCAGCTGTGATAATAAACATAAAGTTCTTGCCATTGGCCTGCTGGTACATCCTTTGACTGATGACTCTGAAGTTTCTCATGTTCTTACCGTGGCGGAAGCAACCTCGTCTCATCTTTGCCATCGGTGGTAATGGTGGTGTAGGGTGTTCCTCTTTGACCTTTTTATCCTCTTCGTCTAACTGGGCAAGCACAGTGTCACTTAGCACGTTCACAATCACTTGAATATGGTGTCCGATCTCAACGTCGTCAGAGTTTTCGGCGGCCATCTTGGACTTGTATTCGGTGATAAGCTGGTACGGTTTCCCACCAGTCACTTCGTGTATTTGGTCTAGTAAGTCCTCCCACATTTTCATACTCATGTTGAATTGGTGACGGGCGATGTATGTTGACAACACCTCTCTTTTCTCCTGCCAGTGTGAACCGATGTTGTTAACGATAGAGTCCAGTGGTTTTTCCTTGATGACTTTTCCTGACTCATTCTTTCTCTCAACGGCGTCCTCGCCATCGTACAATTCCTTATCCTTGTTATTGTTAGCGGTAGCTGACTGAAGCTGAAGCTGTTTATCACTTTCCAAATCAAAACCGTTCAATACATGATCCATCTCATTCAAACTTAAGTAGTAAAACCCAAAAACTTTCCGAATGTTATGAACGCAGACGAAAACACCATCCATGTTTCCGATCCTGGCTTGTAACTGATACTTCAACATAGTTGTGGTTGCACAATCAAACATCTCCCTTTCGAAACTCTCAAAAGGACCGTGCGTCTTCAAAATCGTGTAATTCGTTGGATGGAATGTCGTATGTAGTATGTCATACCTAATAGCACACACCGCTCTTGTTTTCAAATCAAACGTTTTGGAGCCTGGAAGGTCCTTGTGGTACGTGTCTAGTTGGGAACGCATTAGGAATTTACCCATTTGGGCATAGTGGTAACTTTCTGGGGGAGGTTCGTAAGTGTTAAGTTTCTCTCTGCCTGAATCAAATGGATCTTGTGTTAGATGTCTTTGTTCAAACTTTTGTCTTCCTGTTGTCAAAAACAGCTCAAGCTCATGACCCAATAGCGACAAAGTGATTTCCGAAGCGCCGAGTTTATCAGCGTCGATCGAATATATTTGACTTTTGGGGTCTTTATTGTTCTTTGGTGTCACTATCGAAGAGCTTGCAAATTTCAAACTAGGTGCTATTTGTGATTGGTCAGGAAACGATTTTGAAAAATTGTGCGTGTTTATTGGTCTGTTTCTAGACAACAGTAAATGGAAGTGCCTCAAAACACCGGTCATTGAAGATGTTGATGAAAAGTATTTGATAGCAGCTTGCGGATACAAATTTAATTTGTATTTATCCTCCTTCCGTTTCTTCTTCCTGTTCTTACTACCTTTTTTAGTTGATGATGACTTTGTTATTTCAGACTTTTCTTCAGTCGGTGGAGATTTTGTTAGTTTAGATTTTTCTTCATAGGCTTCATTTACTGTTTCTGCAATTTTCATCATTTGGGGATCTTTACCAGACGGTACAAACGGTTTGATGGAATCAAATTTAAACCTATCAAGACTTGGAATCTCGAATAAGTCCTCAGAAAAATTGAACCGTTTTGTTCTTGGGTCTTGCATATAGTGTACACCTGGTGAAAACAAAACTCTGTCTAAGTCGTATGCCAATCTTGGAATGTTCATTGGTTTGGCATTGAACATAGACAGTGGTACGTACTCTGGCAACTCCTTCTCCTTCAGTTCCTTTGTTTGGATGAGCGACATTTTGATGACGTTTGGAGTAGGTTCAGGATCTGCTGTTTTGTTGTCATTCTGATCGTCAGATAATTGGCTATTGTTTCTATTGCTATCTGTGGAGTCAACTTTCCCGTTTAGAAGAGTGTCCTCTGAGGTTTTGCCAATAGGTGAGGGATGTTGAGGGATGTCATCAGGCTGGGGTAACTGTGAGGTTCTTGGTTCTGAGACGTGCCGGAGTACTCTACCAATAGAGAAAAACCGTCTGTTTGCAACTGCGTTGATCATATATGTATATAACTGATGGTTATACTGTATGTATTCAGTTTATATCGCCTGCTTATTTGTCAAATATATTAGTGATTAGTAGGTCTTTATTCAACAAAAGAGATCCAGAAGAGTGCTTTAATCTTAGAAATCTGAAAATTTTCGAGCTTAGACAAATATTTTGTTTGTGGCAAAGAGAGTTCATGTTTATTAGTCACGTGATTCATATCACTTGACTTTGGTTTTTGTGTATATATATATATATATATTGTAAAGCTGATATTTTAGGAAGGGACTTGATAGTGAAGATAGAACATTCGACGACACTTACAATTAGATATAGAGCAGCTGTCAAACATGCTTCGATTCGTTGATGTTTTGACTGCTACGAATGACAGACTTGAGAACAGAAGAGAAAGTAAATTAATTCAATATTGCTAAACCGAACAACTAGTAAGCAACTTGACAAATTCGTCAACAATAAAAGGAGAAATCAAGATGTGTTTAGAGGAAAACCAAGAACTGTGAAGAGGTAAGGTATAGTACATTAAGTATCCAATCGGGAAATAATAATAATATAAGGAAACGAAAAGATGAGTGGGGAGGGTGCAAACTTGAAAAGAGGAGACCTATATACTTCGTCAATAAAGTATACATATCTTAGATACACTAAGAAGGACTGTATTTATAGAAAGAGCCTTTAACACCAGCTTCAAAACCTCTTGCGAACCCTAAAGGTTTACCGGAAGTTTTGTCTTGCGCATGAGGGCAACTGCATCCTGGTAAATAGGATCCACCATTGGGAGCAACTTGTCTTTCTAAACGTCTATGACGTCTTCTGTAACGACCACGGTTTAAACGGCCAACAACGTAGCCGGCAACAGCTGCCGAACCTTTAGCCAATCCCGCTGTAGGAGGCTGTCTATTTTGATCTTGTTTGAGTTGTGATGCAGGTAGTACTCCTTCGGATTCGATTTGTTCGTCCTCGAATTTTATACTTATATCCGAGTAGTCATCAAAAGGGGCAGTTGGGATCTCCCATTGCGAGTCGTGGGTTCTTTTATTAATATAGAAGTAAGCTTTGTATTCCTGTGTAATAGGCAAATAATTAGAATGGTAGCAGATTGTTAGTATTACAGTGCATGATATAAATAAAGCCATTGCTTGGCAGCGGAATAAGAAAGAAAAGATAAAAATGTACTTACTTCATCCCAACAGGCGATCCAACCGTCTGGCAAAGAAGGGGGAGCAGGGATTGTAGTCATTCTTGAAAATTGTATTGCGTGGGTATACTTAATTAGGGTTAATGATGATCTTATAACAAAAGTGAAGTAGGTTAATAGATTGCTTAACAATTAGGGGGGAGTTCCAAGGTTTTTATAGAAAGCTTAACGGGGTTAAACACGTTTAATTTTTATTTCCTTTCGGAATTCAGAGTGGAGTAGAAGTATAAGTTATTGTGTGAGAAAATTAGAGCAGGACAAAGGATGAAAGATGGCATTGTAAGTTATGGGATATGCACTGTGATTACACATAGTGAGTAGTGGTGAAACAAGAGGCTGAGGCTGGGCGCAGTGTTAACAAAAGGGCTGTGTTGCCGTCTCGGGGAAACTATTTGAACAGGATTGTCTTTGTAATTAGCCGAGCAGAAAAAGCTTGTTTTTGGGCCAGGGCAAAGACAAAGACAAGACAAGACAAAGCCTACTTTCTGATCACATCACCAGTTGCAAGTTGTGAGAGATGTCCAAATGAACATACGTTTATTAATTAATATCTTCTGTCTATATATTTATATATATTAATATACACTCTGAGTCTGTGCTCAGCCACTTGTTTCTGTATCTATGAATATTTGATATTGTCTTGTTACAATGTGGCTGTGGTTGTAGGTGTTTTACGATTTCTTCACCATCCTCTTATCCTTTATATTGTCAATGATGTTCCTGTTCCTCATTTTTTTATATCGTTCCTCCACCTTTTTAAAAAATCCTAGTTGCGGTCCAATAACTTCATTTTCTAGAGTTTCTGGTTTGCTGTCAGTGGTTTCTGTTGTTATTTTCTTGTTGTCCTTTGAAGATGGCAGATCTAAACCTACTGAGGTTTCTTCTAAATACTCAGTACCGTTAAAAGATGGCATGCCAAACGCTGGCAAACCTTCTAAAGAAGTATCTCGTACTGGTTCCATGGTTACTTCCCATTCTTCTTCAGGGTGGTCCCATTGAGATTCACCTGTCTCAAGGTTGAAGTACCAATACATAGAATAAACCTATAAATGGAATGAAAGATGAACGGTAGTTAGTAAATATTACTTTCCTTCATAAGCATAACTAAGAAAAACTATATAAACACTACACTTACTTTGTGCCAGTAGGCAACCCATGGTTTTTTAACACATGGAGCCGGAGGACGGATGATGATTTCAGATGAGTCTGTTTCCGACATTGTAGTTTACAGGTTGCAAATATATTTAAATACCAGAGAAATCTAAATCAATGAATTTAAGAAACAGTTAAGGGAAAAGGGTGTAGTGGAAAGAGAAAGGGGTTGTCTCTTTATATGTAACAAGGGAACAGAAGAGGATTTTTTTGTAAAAGTTTAGCAGAAACCAGAAAAAGTATGTGTGTGGCGGTATTATCAGTATATATGGCGCATGATGTGGCTGACGCGAGACTCGCTCTCCGTCTTCTATTTTGTGTATCGCACGCCCTTTTATTAACGGGATGAGTTGGTGGCTGGAGCGTTGATTGATTCTTGATCGTATGATGACATAATCGATTTTTTAGTTTTATTTAAATAGTTAATAATAGGTATATTTAATGTATATTGTAAAAGTGAGCTTAACTACTTTGGTTGTATAGTGAGTAGTGGCGAGTCTTAGTTCCGTATATACGGCTTAA